>VZZY01024471.1:0-19304 GCA_013400335.1 Eurystomus gularis | reverse complement strand
CCTGGCCGAACCAGGACATTCAGGAACAGGATTGCATCTTTTCAAGCATTTTTCAAAAATTTGCTGAATTCAGAATTTTGTAATTTGGACGGACACACTTCAAAATACATTTTAAAATACCCATCCAGGTTGCTTTTTCTCTGTTGCTATTGTAAAAGAAAACAAGAGTCAAAATAGGCTTGGACTGAACAGACTAAACTGAGTTCTTGTACACATTCCAGTAAATACACACACACACAAATTAAAAATTTAGGTACAATTATCTTGCATGCCACAAATATAAATCCAGTGTTCCTTAAATCTGCATCAGTACTTCAGCCAAAGGCAAAACCAAAAAGAACCATCTCTAATTCTCACAATAATTGTAGGTCTTGTAGAACATGTTTTTAAATGTGAAACACATAGCATTCAGCACTGCAGAAAAATCAGAAAAGGATAATACCTGATGAAGTTAATACTGTCTTCTTGGGCATTATTTCCTTAAGCTGCTCAAAGGAAAGACAAAATCCAAACAACTGGAATAATTGCTAGTTTATAATAACTGAGTCACCACAGCGTAGCTTATGTCTTGTACTGGATCTAACAGCTCACATTTTACAGCATCTTAAGCTTGTAGTTCATCTCCAATTCATTACTTCTCAAAAGCTCATTACTTCTCACAAACTTATCAGCAAGGATGGTAACATCTGAACTTCCAATGGAAAAAACAAACCAACATGTGACCTATAGTCCTACTGTCCTTTTAGGGTCCCATTATACTTGAAAATTTACCACAAATCCATTTTTCTCTCTTTCAGAGGTCAGCCACATTTTGCACTTCCAAGTGAAAGCACTAGATGCTACAATGTTAGATGCCAGTACTACGCCCTTGGCACAGGGAGAGAATTTGTTCTGTGCATTGCATACTCTAATTCCCCTAGTGCCAGAAAACATGCCAGTAAGAGAAAATAAAGGAGTAACATAAACACTCTTATCACACAGTATTTGACACTGGCTGAACTCAGTCTCACGTTATGGAACTCATACTGAGGGAAGGAGAAAATGTTTAAGCAGATTGTGTTCGATATCGGATTAGGAAATAATTTTTAGTACGAAACACCAACAGTTTCTACTTCAGTCTTTCATTCTAGATGATCTGTAACGTATTTTAAGTTGCACTCAACTAATGAAGCAACTCAATCTCCCACTGCATTACATGTCCCACTCAATTCAAGTTAGGCCAACTTTTCTGGTTTGCTGAGAGACAAGAAAATACTTCAGTTATTATTTGTTTGCCTACAGAAATATTCTGAGGTAAATTTAAATATTTTATTATTTAAAAATGTCTTAGTAGATTTAACAAAAACATTACTTCATCTTATCGTTTTTCAAGCTGTTCAAAATATGACTAAAGCTGTATCAACATGGTTCAGTCTTTCTGCAGATCTGGATCTCTTCGAATTTAGATGCCACCAGATATTCAGTACACTATAGAGTTATCTAACAGGCAAATACTTACAGAAGTTTGTTATAGTGGTCTTCAAAACAGACTAATTTTAGCATTATAAAGATGCTTAAAATCATGCATTTTAGCTCATTAGAACATTTACATCCCAAAGAGAACAGCATTAAAGGATCTTACTACGAGCTCTGAGAGACAATCAGTCTCTAACACCTTGGGTTCTGGACATTTTGAAGCTGCTTGAAAGTCTCTTAAGCTGGTATGATTCAATGCAGGAAAGATTTGTTTTCTGATGCATCACATAGGAAAAAATGGTGGGAAGGGGTACTAGATGTAGCTAATTACTTTTTATCCCATAGTCTTCTAAAAATAAAATCCCTGGGGTTACCAGGCAAATACTAGTTCCAAGAAAACACTCCAGGGCATACAATGGACTCCTCCTAATTTTTTTATCTTCAAGGAAATCACATGCTTAGGACTCACACCTCAGACAGTAAAACTGTATTTAGGACATAAAAGTGCACAGGATGATGGTACAACTTCCCAATCCTGAGGAAGCTATGACTTTTCATTTTTAACTGCACTTTGAAAGCTTTAGAATTCTTTTGCTGCTATCTGCAATTTCACAGGACCTTTTTTGCAACAAAGGTGAGATTTAGCACAGGTTCTGCACCATTTCTACTACAGTTAGAAATACAGATCCAGCTTGACAAAAATGAGGACACTTGAGTATCTCACAGTTAAAACCTTGATATAGCCAAATAAACATACACAAAAATATCCCAATTTGGCCAGGATGTAGCCCTTTTATGAATCTGCCCAGTACAAGATTCAGTCGGTCAAGCTCTGCCTTACTTGTAATTAACTTTCTCCAGCACAAAAAATAGCATCAACCCTCTGTGGGTTCCAGTATGCCTTAGGCCATGGGGAGTTGCACTGCAGGACATAGTCTGAACATTTCTCTTAGTTTATGCAGACTCTAGCTGCTCTTGCATTTCAGATCCTGTTCGTTCTGACTGCACAGCAGTGGATTTTAAAGGCTATTTTAGCTGGAGTTGAAAGGAGACACACAGCTTTGGGATATTTTTAAAAAAGAAAAAATTAACCACAATGTTATTTAGTTAGTTTAGTGAAACAAAGCAGTGTAAATTTTTAACCACAGTACTATTGAGTTAAATTAGTAAAGCAAGCACTGCGAAATACATACAGGGGAACCAATTTAGATACAGGAGAACCAATTGTTTTAAGGATTAAGAAGAACAAAACACCTGAACGAGATGAGGAAGAAGACTGAGTCAAACTGGTTATGTGGTTTAGAGATAAACCAGAGCCCCAGGGAGACTGCGCAGAACCAGGAGGTGGAAAGTGCAAGACCGAGGAAGAGCATTTACTTCAACACAAGATGGCGGGTCAGCCACCAGAAGACCACCACCACAGCACACTGCGCGGGCGCAGGGGGAGGAGACCTAATTTCCACATGAAGCGGGGATAGGTTATGCCTATGTATAGGCGTGTTGAGCAACTTAATGAATATGTAATGTTTTATTCTTTATAAGGCAGACGAAAGGCTGCGTGGGTGTGCACGTTTTTTTGAAGGCACTAGCCCCCGTGCACCCACCAGCGAATAAACATACCTCCTCATAAACTCTCTGCGAGTTTCTGAGCTCATTTCTGTGCATCAGAGTTGTGGTTATAAAAAGAGATGTATGGCAGAACTAAAAGTGCTGCAGAAGAAATGAACACACAGGTGGGTGATACTGCTTTAAACAAGCAATGCAGCTGAAGACACATTTGTGAAACTATGGTCTTTGACTAGCTGCATTTGATGCTATCCAGAGGTTGCAGTTTAAGGTAAGAATCACCCTGTATTGCGACTCCTCAACTAAGTGACCTGCCGCTCTCCACCTAGTTGGCTTCCTGTGTGGATGCATATTGGTTTGGGATGGCAACTGTTACACACTTGCAGGAGAATGCTGCCAACCATCCTACTCCTGGGGCAAGGACATCACCCTGCAGTTTTATTTGAAGAAATTCATTGGAACACAGCAAACAGCTCCCAGAAACCTGAAGGTCAACTTTATGGGCTGAAGACACAGCTTACAACTTGCACCAGAAGTCATTATAAAGAAATCATTTTCTGTGTGAGGAAAGGGAATTGTTCCATCATAGGACAGGAACATGCTTGTTAAGCAACCTCTTAAAGGATAAAAAAATCTACAACTCACAAAAGGCTGAGCATGGTCTAGGTTTTTTTGCTTGTTTTGGTCTGTTTTGCTTGTTTGTTTTTAAACAAACTGCTCTATTTAAACAGAAAATGAAAACAAGAACTTCATCTCAGGAGCAAAGTAACTCACAATTATCTGATTGCTCAACCTAGTTTGTAGTTTCCCAGCTGATGTTAACTGTATTCACTGCAGCATTTACAGGTAATTTAATCTGCAAATTGTAAACCAAATTCTACTGTAGCTCTTCATTCACCCTACACAGAATCTGAGTATGTCTTGCAGCTGAGTACTGCTTCTATGATTTCTGTAATATTTTAAAGACAATTAAAATCTTGAATTTGCAAATGATTTGGACTAGGCCAAGACGTAGCCTTGTTGTTAATTTGTCCAGTACAAGATGTTGTCGGTCAAGTTCTGCCCTAACTTGTAATTAACTTCAGAGGTTTGGAAAGATGAAGTGCAGAGCAAATTCTGACCTCCCACCTACCTGACACATGCAGCCCAATGAATTCTGGCAGTGCTCACTGTTCACAAACTTGTAGCGGAGCACTCACTGCTAGGAAACAGGGAAACCTCCATAACAGCTACTTGCATCAGTGGTGAAATTAGCGTTTACAGGGAAAACGACATTTACACTGGTCAGCTACACATCTATAGTTAGAAAAGGCATCCACAACACACTGTGTAACAAACAGTTTCTTAATCAACAGCTTAATGACAACAGTTCTGTACCCATGCTTGTTAAGTGTAGGAATTAATGAACAGTGTTCTACTTTGCTTACACTAATTAGGTTTTTTTTAATCTACTACTGATTTTTCTCTTTCATACAAGCAATGTCACCACAAAGTGACAGTGTTATTCATTACACTACATCAGTAGGTCATCATGAGTTACAGGGTTCCATAAATGGACAGTGCAGGAGGCTGCAAATATGGCTTGTTTGGCAGGATTAAGACTTGAAAAAAGGATACATGCAGTAGTGGTGAATCCAGAGTATTTCAAGCATGGGAGAACCTCATCTGCATTCTTTCTTTCACTCTGTTCTCATTTTAAGTCTACTCTACATAGCACTTAACCAGTACATGTCTAGCAGCTGAATGGTGCTTCTGTAAATGCTGCATACAGAAAAAATATTTTAAGACAGGAGCATTTGAAAAGTTTCAAAGTCTGGGTAGGATGACTATCTTAGACAACTTCCAAATGCTGAGCAGAGAGGCAAGAAGACACCAAGGGGATAGGATAAAATACATGCAGCCTTGGCTTACAACTTCTGTACCAAATTGCTGTACCGTCAGACCTAACTCAAAGAAAAAGTAAGATACCTGGGAAATTCTCCTAGCTGGTCTCCTGCCTGGTTTTCTCTCTCTCTCTCACAATCTGAAGAAATAAAACAAGCAGCTATTCAACTGAGGAACATAAATGATCACAATGAAAACAATTAATCAAGAACTCACCACACAGTTACTCTTTCAGTTCTCTTTGTCTTCATAGATTACCTTCATTGGCTTCTTACCATGTCTTGCAGTTTACCTATATGCAATACAAGGTGTGAAAATAATTTAAACACCAGATGTATTTACAGTAAAATAATCCTTACAGGCATGAAACTGTAAATACTAGATTTGTAATTACTGGTGAAGAAATAGTTTAATGCAGAACGTGGTCACAGCCTATTTAATAAAGAATCAGGTCCTGTTCACCTGGAGGCAGGCAAACATTTGCAGACAACTGAAAAGGTGAAAAAGAATTAAATATGAGAAAGCATCAAATACAGAAAAGACTACTGTGTTCTGCTCTAGACTTCAACAGTTGTGAATTCCTCTTTTACATTCTAACCAAGTACTTTGAGTTAGGTGCCAATTTACCCAGGGACTCTGGCTGTGAAACACACTCTCGGGAACTTGATGCTGCTGTCACATGCACTGGCCCAACCCTTTCCCATCAATGGAAAAGCACAAGCCAGCCCTGCTTTGAGGGTAAACACTGGAAATCCTTCAATTCCTCAAGATTCAGGGAAACCTTCTACCTCTCTCTTCATTCTGGAATGAAATATAGCTGACAGTGATCTTCCAGAAGGGGAATTGCTGCAAGCCTTTTAGACAAATTAGACTTAAATTTAACACAAGAGCTAGCAAGAAACCCCCAAATATCTGATTTATGTAGCTCACTATTTCTAGTGTAAAGGAGCCCTGGCTCCAAATTCTGCTCATGAAGGAAGCTTGTTTTGAGTGGACAGAAACATGTAGAATACAGGACTGCTTCAACAAACATTCGAAGTACTTTCCCAGGTAGGCTTCAGGAGTTGCATTCTACTGAACAGTAGTATGAACCTACCAGCAGGAATTCAGGTATTTTTTCTCAGTCCTGTTCCCATACCTCCACTCCCAGGCGAACAAACGCTGAATCTTTCTGTTCCTAAAATCCAGATCTTGTGGCATCTTCCCCTAATAGTGGAATTGTCAACTGCTCAGGAACTGACCAGACCTACTGCAGATGAAGACAGGGAAAGGCATATACTTTTCAGGACTATTCTAAGGACGTACTGGAGGAACAAGGGTATGGATTAATCATAGTTTTCCACCCTGATGAACTTCCTCTAAAAGGGTAAAAACTGCACATTTTATTTGAAGTAAATGCCTACTATGCTCAAAGTAAATCCTCAGGCAAGTCTCCAGGCTGCCAGAGCATACAAAACCTGCAGTATTAAAAATAAATCCAAGATTAGCCCACAGCTTGAAGTGATGACTTTTTATTTTATGGAAAAAAAAAATCCCAAAACCATTCCGCTATTGCAGTTTGTAAATTTTCACCGTTTTCAGTAGAAACAGTTCACAAGTCAGAACTCAAGATTCAAAATAACATTGTGCAAAATAGTACTGGCATAACTACATATAGCAAAGAGGTTTGTGTAAATCAAGAATTCCATTGAAATTAGTTGAGCTGCTCCAGTTTTACACCAGTGTACATCACCTCAGAATAGGCCCTTTTTGCAGAACATCCCTGGAATTTCTCTTGCTTACAAAAATGGCCTTACATGCAACAAGTAAGCCATCAGTACAACACACGTAAGAACACCTCCACAAGTTACCACAGCATAACAGAGGAAAACATATCAGCCAATTTCATACAAAGGCAAATTTTATGGCAGTTTTGGACACTCCCTTGACTGCTACCCTCAAAAAGTGCACATTTCAATAAATGAAATAATTTAGAATAAAGCCAAGCAATATTATTCTTTAACTATCAGTACATTGACAATTAGGGTGGATGAGGTGTCCAGAAAGGTTTTTCTTTTTTTTTCAGCTTACTAGATTTTCCAAAAAGAGTTGCTTCCAAAGGAATTTATGTAAGAAACGTTAACTTGCAGTGTTATCAGACCAAGTCCTCTTCTGCAATTCTAACAGACCTGTCAATGCTACAGGAGTCTCTGTAGTCAAATACAAATCCCAAAGAAGAACTATTAAACAAAGACCATACCTTAAGTATTTACTGATGACATGCAATGAAATCAAGCAAGTAGTAACAGGACTCCATTTACATTTGGAGCATTCAGAAAGAGACTGTTGCACTTCAGTTGGGGTACAGCACCGGAATTTCACAAAACACTTGTAAAAACTCCCCACTTGACTTGACACGCAAACGTAACAGTTTCAAAAAAATGCATCTAGGTCATTCTTTGTATAAACAAAATGCTAAGAACAGAACTCATTTTCAGAGTTGCTGAACACTCAACGAACTTATGTCATGAAAATATACAGCTACATCTTGCAATAAGTGGTCATTCTGTTTTCCTACATAGTCAGGTTTAGAACAACTATTCTGTAAGAACTCTTCAATCACAGTGAAACCAATTCTTCCACAGTGCTTTTCACCTCCCTAGGTTAGGAAAGGTATACCTTCTATTACCTTTTCTAAGAGTGAACATTTTTTGTTATAATACATACCAACCTGGTTTGGGTCTAAGCCACGACACCATCTTTAGGCTATGACATTTGATGAAAGGCACACACTTTAACTACGAAATTATATGGAGAAAGCACAGTTGAGACATTCTCAAGTGTTTCGATGCTTTAGTGCCAAGAGTCTGTTTTCCAGGTGATATTAATTTTATGAGAACAAGTAAGAAAGACACACAAGCTTTGCTTTGGAGATATGCATAGGTGCACATCAGTTCTGGATGATAACAGGTCTGTTCATAAAAAAATTCTTACAAATACCAGTTCTGCCTCAAACCATAAAGATAAAAGCAGCAGGCCTATGCAGACTGTACATGTGCATGTGTATGATGAGTCAAATGGAAATCAAGATTCCCAAGAAGTCACCCTGCAGCACTGATCTTTGTAACTGCTAGTCTCTGGTGACTTTCTATGTGTTCTCTTTCACCCTTTCAGTCTCAGAGAAACTGTCAAGTACTCAGAAAGGAAATATTCAGCAAGGAAGTAAGGACATCACTGGCAGTGAGTTACTGTGAAGACATCAATGAGCATTTCAGAGAAGGCAGGAAGAGAATTGATAATACTTCAACACGGAATTATTGCTGTACCACTGAATTCTATTAAACTCAATAGGCAAGAAGAAGCTAGGCCTGAGGCAGAAGAAAGGTTAATGGATGTGACTTTGTTTTTTTTCTTCCCCAAAGACTCAGCTTCAGTGTTTTCCAACAATCTTAGATTCTGAATTCCAGCAAATTGTGTTTTAGAACAAACAAAAAATAGCCCTGAGACTAAACATTTTTAAGAGTTGCTATTGCTTTACATAAATCAAACACAGCAATCACATACTTCCACAGTATGCAGTATTTAATTTTAACTCCCTTTTTTCCTCACTTGGGATATGTATGTGCAACCAAGAATTTATTTCCAGGATATATGTAACTCAAGCATTACCTATTACTTCTCCAAATACTTAAATTTGTTGCTACAAGATTATGGCACTAAGCAAGGAAAGAGTAGCTGAAACAGGTCAAACTTTAACAAAGAAGTCCTCTTTCCTTGTGCCTTGAGTTGTGTTTTTTTAAAAAAGATTCCAGTAGTCATAGCTGCCACCACCGAACTTACTTACAATAATGACCTCCTTCCTTGTGACTTATATAGAATTTACAACACCATTCAGTATATTTCAAAAATAACTGTCAGTGTTAACGGAACACTGCCATCAGCCTCTAAGTGTGGTTAGAAGTGTAAAATACCTAGAAATCCAAGAGTATCAAGTGTGTCAAGCTGTGCATAAAAATAGACCTTTAATTTTTCTTAAGCTACCAAGTAGATAATCAAGGAACTGACTAGGTCTATGCATAGTTAGGATTTAAAGTATGCCAAAAGAACTTGAACTCCTTCAGTAAAACTGTGGTTGAGTAGTGCATGGGACACCACCCTGCACCGCCCCCCCCAACTGAATATCCCAGTCTATACATAAAAGAATTTTTTACAAGCTCCATGCACTCTCAAAGCCTTTTAAAAATTGATTTAAATACTTTATCTAACAGCTGTGGTGTGGCACAAGATAGCACAGAAAAAGTTTAAGGCTAATTTTTGTATGTGCACATGTAAAAGCTGGTCTTAGAACAAGATCTGTCTTATTTTCTTAATTCTGAGTCTTTAGTGCGGATTCATAATAAAGTAGAGCTGCCATGGCAATAGTAGAGTTGTCCTGCATATAAAAAAGACCAAATGTTTTCCTGAATGCAGTTTGTTTTTATAAAAAGCAAAAACCTCACACATTTACATTTGGTTTTATCAGAGCAGCTCACTAATTTTTACAGTACATTGTCCAATAACATACAAAGTAAACTACCAAAAAGATGCTCAAGTACTACCACAACAGGTGCAAAATAAAATCCTAGGGTAAGAAAGCCCACTGCTATTTGGGAGTCACTCTGTGAGGAAAGCAAACACCAGAATGCAGTTTGGGTGAAGTCACTTAAGTCTCAAGGCTGTAATAAAGGCTATTTGTTAACTTTAGCCCTTTGGTTCTTAACCATTCAGTTAAGATCTCCTGATAAAGCACTAGGCAGTTTGGCATTGATGGAGAAGCTCTTTACATGCTACCATTACAGAAACAGAAGACAGACTTATAAGCACTTCCTTAACCTGAATGATCAGATCTTCCATGAATCCAGTCATACCAGGTTTAAATAAACTGATCTAAAGCAGCGTATTTTAGACTTCAAATTGCACTGTAACTGTTTCAGAAGAAACTAATTAGTATCTACAAAACCTAAAAAGAATTACCAACTGGCCAAATTACACAAATTTGATACACAAAACTGCTTATTTTAAAACTTTGTCCATCAACAACTTCTTCAGTGTAAATCAGAGCTATTACTTCAAAATAGAGTTCTTTAGTTCTATCTGCAAAATTGTATCCATATCGATGGGAAGAAATATAGTAAACAAAATTCTGCTTGTTTGCTAATTTAATAGGTCTAATGTTTTAATACTTCCTGGTACATTTTTCATTTGCTCAATTTTTGCACAATGTTTTAAAAAGGGGTTCATTACAGTATGAACACAAGACCTGCGCATGCTAGCATGATTTATATTTACTTGCTGAGTAAAGACATTACTATCATAGTTATTTATGTAGTATTTTTTAAATGTGCATTAAAATTATGACTATAACCTGCACAGACACACAACTTTTTTTCCCTTGCAAGTGAAATGTTTGCAATTAAATTTAGCATAGTAAGCACCAATGAAAACTGTAATACTTGCTGTGTCATCTTTAAATAGATGCAGTTCTGAGGGGACCTGAGTATGCCACTGATCCATGGAAGCTATGCATATATGCAAGCCAGCGAGAACTGCTCATGTGTAACAGACCAATATTCAGACCCAGAGACTATCCATGATGACACTTACTTTGAAATTACTGAATCTAACTCTGTAAAAGAGGTACAAGGTCAACTTCTTTTATAGGCTGATATGACGCTGGTATTCAGGTCACTGCAGTTTTTTGCACGTCTATATTGTTTTTACTGAAGCCCAAGCAATGCACTCTAGGGACACAGAAGAAACATCACTGAAGTTTCTGAACAGTTTCCACTTGCAATTGCCATTCCCCCCCATTTTCACCTTTTATTATGATTTCAAAGGAACCACAAACTGCTGCATCTCAGGACAGACCAGGTATCAAAATATCCTGCATTAAATGCCAGCCTAAGTTGCTAGTCAAGAAGGGAGAATGTATCCACTGCTGTAAACTTGTAACAGGTACTATGCCTGACAAACCATCACCTTCAACAGACACACAAAACACCACTGTGACAAAAGGGAGGAAATCATGCACAGATATTTCAGTATTACGTGGCCAGGGTCTATAATACAGTGATGACATGATGTCAGAGCAAATTTGTGCCAAGAGTAATTAATGATTCAGGCTAACTACTTAAGTAGCCAAGTAAACCTGTAGGAGGCAAGTGGCACATTTTCTGGAAGAAAGGACACTGAGAATGATATGTTTTTTCCCCACCCCTGCACAAAAATCCTATGGACAAATAGAACAATACTGGGGCAAGTGTTTTAAAATGCAATTTTCCAGCCAATAAACCAACGCTGGTGGGAATTCTTCTTGTGAAGGAAGGAGTTTTAAGAATGTGCCTTACCTGAAGCACAAACTTTGATATATATATAAAAAAAGTACACTATATACTAACACTGCTTTTTGGATACTCTTCTGTTTATAAAGTTTCAAACATATTAACTTGTCTTATTTTGTTTAGGGCTGAGGCTGTTCAGCAAGGTCACATAAATTGAGATTGCTGAAATACTTTAGCAATCCTTTGGTCCTAGCAGCTGTAAAACAGCCAGGTAAAAAAGAACCTTCCTTACAAACAAACAAAAAAAAATGAGGGGGGGGGTATCATCACCAGGAAAGTGTCTTCTAAACACCATCTGCTACACACCAGAAAGGGCAAATTTTTGTTACAAAATACACATTTTCATACAAAAGACATCTTGCAAAACCATCTGATTGCCCCTTCCTCTGCAGATACAATGGTAAATGGGATCAGTTGGTTGGTCTTGAGATTGTTTTAATGGGAAAAAAGGCAAAGGACACACAGCATCACAACAACTGGTCCTTTAAATGGCAAAGGATTATGACAGTCTGTTTTCACCAGTGTTTAAAAAAGCAGGAGAGAAACAGAACCAGAGTCTTCATAAGCAGAAAGTGCAACAGAGCATCAGCTGCTGCATCCTCCGGAACTTCAAAATGTGCTACCAAACTGTCAATCATATAGTTTAATTATGACAGTGCCATAAATTGTCAAAACAATGCAAATAGTGTGATCAGAAAAGTCCAGTCATCTGGTTCCAATTTTTTCCCAGCAGCTGCCCAGAAAAATGTCAAAACAATCTAAATCTATCCTTCAGCTTCCTCAATATGTCCTGATTGCTGGAGTATAGAGGTCTGTGGTATTAGTGTACTTGTTCCACGAGAGATCCTGTCTTGATCTATATTTGTAGACAAGGAGGCCATAGAAATGGGCTGTAACAAACTGGGCGTCATGCTGGAGGAGACAGTCAGGCTGTGTGTAGTGCTCTTAAGTGTTAGATCCTGTGTGGGAAGAAGAGGCTTGAGGATGCTGACAAGACAGAAAGCAGAGCCACTTTTAGGAATGAAATTCACTTTGTTCTTGTCAGGGCAGTAGAAGGCTGGAATTTCATGCAATGGCTTTGGCCTAGAAATAAAATATACACAACAGTTTTAAAGTGACATTGAACAATCACACTCTGCTGATGGCAGGTATGTATTGCTAAACACATTACCAGAGACAAGTTGAGGTTTAAACTTGAACTTTAGCTACTCAATGCTTTAACGGCACTCACACGATGCAGCAAATGGCAAGATGGTTACCTGCTTGTTTACATATACTACAAGATCAAGAGCACGTTCTTAGGCCAGGCTGTTTCCAAATCCAAGGAAAACACTAACTTATGTTGCAGAACACTGATTCCATCCATGAATTGGGATGTCCAATATATGAGAAAACTGGCAAAGAAGCATTCTTAGTAATGCATATCTTAGAGCTGTTCGTGATCACAGAGGGGATCCCTTTTTCTAGCCTTATGCCTCCTTTGCATGTTCACCTGAGTGTGGCCTGAATCTCTGTAAAAGATGAGTCCATCTACTTAAAAACTCAATGCAGAAAGTAAAGTGTAGTACTCCCAAAGTGGAATTTATGATCAAGTACCCATAACCTGGGAAGGAAGCACGGAACACATTTAGATCTTGAGTTGCAGTTCTGCCATCTCAGCATATAAATCAACCAACTCAGAAACACACTTTATGGAAGACAGAGCTAGAAGGGAAATTGCAGATAGCACGGGAAAGCCTTCTGGGTCTATATCTAACCCTGCAATGTAAATCTACTCAACTAGTCTAACTCCACTTTAAGACAAAACCATGGAAATCTGTTCCAAAGTCTCTCTTCCCAGTTAGAAAATGACCATCAGAAATTTATACTCATTTTCTCTTGTTGCCAGCATCATCCTTCAGCCTGTAATCTTCCCCCTTCCACGTGACTGTAAGACAGTCATACGTACTTCTATCTTCATTCTACTAGACCAAGCACGCTAATCTTGCAGTATACTCTTGTAGAAGATACTCTACTCTGAAGAGTAATTCTGTTCATGAAACAGAGTATGTTTCAATGTTAGCTGATTCCCCAAGTGTTCAGAAAATTCAACTTCATTTGTAATTTTTTTCCCAAAAGCAGCTATAATTTTTATTTAATTACTACTTATACTAGATGGCATTATTGAGTTAATTGAGGCATAAGAGAATTATAACCAGACTATACTCCTTGTGTGATGAAATGAAACTTCTAACTATAGGTCAAGATTCTTGCATCCAAGTGACACAGGGGTATAAAAACTGAAAAGAATAATAAATATTAAAATGTTAAATATTGAAATATTAAAATAAAACACCCACACCCCCCACCCAAATATTGACAAGTGGTGAAAGTTGGCTTTTTCAAAAGCCAATACACCAAATACTCAGGGTCAAATTCACTCATTACTAAAAGTTTCACAACTAGATAGATGTAACTGAAAAGTCTTCATCGTCTAGATTACTGACTGTGCCTGTCAAGCTGTGACATACATTAGCTGATGCACCTGCATTACAGCTTATCACATCCCTCTGCACTTGATTGTGAGTTCCTCTCCCACTACCTGCCAGGTAAGAGAGAGTCCTCTCAAGTTATGCTGGTTTTAAAAAAAGTGTCTCAAGATTTTAACACAAAATCCCAGCAATAAAATAAATACATATACACCAGTATACAGTCACACAAAACAGAGATCAGGCTGCTAGCAGCTAAACTAATAATTCTGATCTGACACAAAATCAATCAACCAATGGGTAACACTGAACATTGTTATTTCTCATGTAGTAAAGATCAACTTACAAGCTTTCTTCAAAGACTTTCACCTTTTCACAGCCCTCTGGAGGTTCACGCTTGAACATGTAGCTGTTGTTGGGTTTCGGTGAGGTAGCATATTTTGGCAAGGGAGAATTATTCCCATTCTCTGCAGGAACAGAGTATCTCATTGCTTACATATATAATGCTATAAAACCCCCCAGTAACTACTTTAAATGCCCCCCAAATTGAAAGCCACTTCATCACCAATGTTATAAACTTAATAAACATTTTCATTGACCTCCAAGTCTTTTTTTGCAAATACGCTTTATTTCAAACCCTTCCTTCCTTTCTATTTCTCTTTATATGATTTTCAGGCTCCTCTGTAATCTTTGTTCATTTCTGGACACTTTCAGTTTGTAACTGCAAACCTGAATCTATAGTCCTGTGCTGTCACCATCTAGTCAAAAGTACTGGGCAGAAGTTATATTTCTTACAAACCAGAGCAGGTTTATATTGAATTATTAAATTTTCCTAGTATATCTCAGAAGATTTCTGGTAAAAAAAAAAAAAATTTAAAACCCCGAACAGTTAAACTTTTACAGGCGCATGTATGAAATATTGCAAGGCTGCCCATTTTGTCTGAGATCATAAAAATACCTGATACAAGCAACAGGACTACCCCACATTGCTGTTCCACCTGTTGCTGTACACTCTTGCTTCTTAAACACGCCTAAAGTACTTGATGAATCTATTATTCAAAACCAAAAACTTGTTCAGGAAGCACATTCTTCAGTCCCATATCCAGCTTCAATTACAGAGCACTAGATATTTGTGCACACAGTAATTGGAGCAATCAGGAAAAAGCAGATCACTTAAAGAAAAAAAATCATTCTACCATTTCTCCATGGATGTGGGAAACAAAGCCCCTCTTCTACTACCTGTTTGTGCACATAACAAGTTAAAGTTTAGCATTATTGAACTTTAAAAGTTCCACAGTACCTTTATCTCTGGAATCAGCAAGAAGATCATCTGTAGAACATGGACTTTCTTCACTGCCTTCATTAGAGATGGTAAGAAATGAGGTTGGAGATACTGACTGAGAGCGGCTGCTGTTGTTACTACCTCTGTCTGCTCCGCCAGGTGTTTGGGTATCAATGCTGCGAGTACTACTACTACGCTGAATCAATGGAGGTGGTGCACGGTGCCCATCTGGAATGTCTTGAGGCTGTTAAAAATGAAAGGTGTCAGATGGCTGCTCTTGCCTAGGTATCAATTTATTTAAATCCAGTAGCACTGAGGGGTTTTTCAGTTTTTCATAAAACAGCATTAAGAAGAGAATTTTATTCATTACACAAGACACCAGCAGAAAATAAAATAATTCAGGTTTGGAAACTAAGGACAACAGTTTTCAAGATTTCAAAGAATCAGAGAATTGCTGAAGTTAGAAGGGACCTCTGGATCTCATCTAGTCCAATACCCTTCTCAAGCAGTTTGTCCAGGACTGTCCAGTCAAGTTTTGACTGTCTCCACAGACAGTGATTCCATAACCTCTCTGGGCAACTTGCTCCAGTTTTGAGCACCCTCACATATTTAGGGAAGAAAAAAAAAGTATTTTTATTGTGTTCTGATTTAGTTTATTTTTTTAAAAGTTATGCCCACTGCCTCTTGCCCTGTCACTGGGCGCTACTGAAATGAGTCCAGCTCCCTTCTTGTCATTCTTGCAAATCAGGCACTTATCCACATTGGTAAGATCTGCCCAGGCTTTCTCTTTTCAAGGCTTAACAGTCCCAGCTCTCTCAGCATCTCCTCATATGAAGGACATTCCAGTCCCTCAACATCTTTGCCATCTGTATTTCTGGTATTTTATTACTAAATTTACCTCTGAATATACATTAAAAAAAATGAATTCATGGGCAAGTTTTGCTTCAACTGGGATGAGGACAGTTCAGCATGGGCAAAGAAAAGAAAAAGTTACTAAAAAACCTGAAAATAGACCTTTTGTCTTTTCCTGTTTTACTGAGATTTCTTATTTTATTGGAAAGCTAATTGCATCACAGTGATCACAGCAGAAAAGGTTCAGAACTAGACTTTAACTCTTTCCTTCATTTTGCTTTCCAAAAGTCTTTTCAACTACGTTTATTAAAGAAAGCAAAAATTAATTCCAGACAAATCTAATTTAAAAACCATGCAAAATACAGCTTACAACTTAAAAACTTCAAAGAAAAACCAAAACAATTACAGAAGGCAATCATGGTGGCAGATACATACAACAAGCTGTTCCTCTTTCTCCCCAGTCTCCTTAATTATTATCTCAATCTCCTGATTCAGTCCTTCTACACTGTTTCGAAATCGTGATCCTGTTGATTTGGTAATAGGTATCACAGGAACAAGAGCACTCTTTGGGATGGGAGCCTGAAGAATCAGAGACAGTGAGAAAGCAAGGTAGATTACTTACAAAATACAGTTACTACTTCTACTTAAAAATAAACCTTTAAACAGAACACATCTACATCTCAGTAGCAAGAATTTGCATGAAAATAGAGCAATTGTGTTAAAATAAATGTCTGGGAGACATAGGCATTCTGACTTCTCTTTCAAAATAAATTTCCAGCAGGAAAAGTTTTCAGCAATCTAGTCTCAAAACTTCCTTTGGTCTGCCTCCAGCTCGACATTGCTTTACAAGTGAAAATTTAACAGTAAACACTAAAATGTAAGTAACTTTGAAGCCTTTAAAATATATTAATGTTCCTTCTGACATGAGCTGTACCACAATTTCACTTCCTTCACTGTCAGATTTACTACTTGTCATTTAATTAAAATTTTATTTTGATGGAAGTCTGCTGTCATCTACAGTAACATGACACATGCATAATTATTCCACAAATTTAAGCTCGCACTATGCTAGAAGTGAAGACCAATATAGTAACTATATCAACCCAGAATAAAAGGCTGACAAAACAATTTAGGAAGACTTCCACAGAAAAAATAAAATCCCGAACCCAAGTGTTAATAGATGTCTGCTTCAGAATGAAGGTAACATTTTAAAAATCCAGTGTTTCAAAGTATGCATGAAATCTCCACTCTCAGAAAACAAGTTCACTGAAGTTTTTCAAAGCCCCTTTCGGTACCCCACAACTTCATGAGATTTTTCATCTTCTCCATGAGCATTCTCCTCATTAAAAAAATGGTGCTACCAGAGCATTAGAAGATTCTGCCCTTAACTTCAACACAGACTCTTGGTGATTATGCAGGGCACTACTACAGATAATGGAATGCTTCCTCAAACATTTGGTTCAACTCAAAGTCACAGTAGAATTCCTTTGTAAAACTCCTAGACTATCACCTAGTGTGCTGTGATTGAGAACATCTCTACTGGAAGGTGGCACTCTCACTTGGTCTTCAAAGCGGTTTGTTTTGGGGTTTGGTTTTTTTTTCCCCTCTAAGTAAAAAGACCATGCACAGACAGACACCAAAGCATTGTGACTTTGCATGCTAATTCTCAAAAACCATGCAGTTTGTCTGGCAGAAAAGCTACCTTAGAAAAATTAAGGTAAACAAGAGAATTCTAAGTGCAGATCATAGTGCAGACATTCTCAGAATCATAAGTCTCTAAGGTGGCAAAACTTACAAATTATATTGGTTTTTCTTTACTGTAACATTAGGATAGCTATGAAAGGAGACTTGTACAAGGACTGCAAAACTTTCTATTCAGGAAATGATTATGACCATTTATGAGAATGTCTATGTTTTGTTGACATAACAGCCAAACTTAGAAAGACTTTCAAAAGTCTTGTCTGTAGATGAAAAAAAGAAAACAGAAACCATTGGAGAAGAGCACAAAAAAGGCCTGAGAAAGTAACGCTCCTAATTCTGTTCTTGGATTGACAGTCCAGTAAACTAATACAGGTCAATATCTAGTTATAATATACTTATATCAGCACAAGTTTAGGCACTAATAATGACTGTTTATGCACCCAGTTATTAAACATACACATTCTTAGAACAAAATGAACTTGTTAAAAAAGTAGAAAGCAAAACACAAGTATGCTTATCAGTTTTCAGCAGCCATTAGCAAATATCTTTTAAATATGATTGGCTACCACAGAAATTCTTAGAATCATAGTACTATTTGAAGAGGTCAAAGTAGGAAAGCAGAAGTTGCTCCAACAGAATTCATTATGGTGCAACACATCATGTTTCCCTTCCAAGATAAAATAATATTCCATACACGGTGGGCAGAAAGGGAAGGAACATTACCTCCATTACAGAGATAGAACAAACCAGCCTCTAAACAAGAAACTTTGTATTAGAAATACTGCTTTCACAGAGATCTGCATGGAGGTGGCCCCTGACATACAGAAACAGGCTACAAACCTTTGGCTACTCACGTGCATATTTGTGAACACACAAAATTAAGCAAGGTGCCAAACACAGTATAATAATTACAGCGTTCACATAATAACACACCGTCAAGGAATTTTGGTGCGGGACAGTCAGGAATCCAACTCCTTGAGCTTAGAAATCTTTGTATGACCCTCCAGCGTCAACAACTGCAAGTTTCCCTCAAGCTGGGCATATAAGAAAATTTCTAAATATTCTAATCACTAACTGCAAGTGTTTCCACACAGTCCTTCCCACAAATCCTGAAGGAACTGAGCTGCTGCCAGAAATTCTAGTTTAGCAGTTCCCTAGAAAGGAATGAGAAAGCCTAGGAATTTTGCCCTTGATGCCTAGAGTTACAGATTTTCACTCTGATTTGGGAAGCAGCCTCTAAATGCTATTAAGCTAAACCCTTCACTTACTCTTTTTGAAGTCTTCTGTAACTTCTCCGTTTCACAACTAGTTTGACACAACTGGCATAAAATTTACCAAGAAAAACAATGGTTTGCCTTGTAACACAATGTTGGAAAAGATGCTTTGCCTCAGTTTATATTTTATCATTTGTTTCACAAGCCAAAAACTAATTATCTGTTGTGCAACTCTAAAATTTGGCAGAATGCAAAAGATCTCCATACAAGAAGCAAAATTTCATGAGCATAATAAAGTAATTATGATGCAAAAAAAAGATAATATTGATAATTGGGGAGAGGGGGGAAGGGGATGTATTTTTCAGAGTAGTAGCATCGCTGTTCATTTCCAAAATTAAAAACCGCTAAGATTATCTACATTAAAGTGACAATATCTTAGCATTCAGAAACCTACAGGTTTGTAGAATACCATGTCAAACCTGTTAGACTGCATGTAATTATCCAGTGTACTGAACGCCTACAG
>VZZY01024468.1:0-16480 GCA_013400335.1 Eurystomus gularis | reverse complement strand
GAAAATGAAATTAATTTTACTTTTTGCATTTAACTGCTCTCACATCATCTCATCTCTTCTCCGACTTCTTTTACAATAGATATTTTTGGTTCATCTGTGCAAGACATTTGTATGCTGCCATTTTAACGTCATTAATAGTATGAGACCATTATTTTCAATTTTCATCAGAATATTTTACTTGAGGTGTGAGTCATTCCTGAAAGGTTTTGAAATACTAAAGATTTAATTTAAATAAGGCTGATGAATATTTGAAATAGAAGTTTGTCTGTGCTTCAGGTGAAGATTGTGCAATAGACCTTAGCACTCAATTCAGCAAAACAATTAAAATTACATTTAGCTTTAAGCTCATAACTAGCTGCCTTTGTTTTGTTGTTCCATTTAATGGTTCTTCCTGCTGTTATATAATTCATTCGAGATGCAATTTGGGATCTGTATCATTTGCAGATGGCTCGCATATTGTAGTAATACAAAGTCTTCCTTGAATTAGCATAATAAGTATTTTTCTTTAAGAAGAGCTGTACTCCTGCCTGGTCTTTAATGAATTTTAAGCTGTATGGAAGTGATAGTCAAATCCCTCCATTCATCTATTAATAGTAACAGGAAGATCCTCCCCATTAAATACATAGTAGATATTTTGGGTGAAAAAAAAGAAAAAAAGATATTATGAAAACAAATGCATTGTACCTACTATGTCATAATCTCATTGTGCAGTAGGTTATGAATGAAATCTTTGGAGATTTAGTTGTTTTCCAAATTGGTGTTTCTTAGGCTTTCTTCTCAAAGTAAAAAGCATGGCACCAGCATGGCAAAATATGACTGCACTGAAAACCTTCTTGTTTTCCAATTTTGATTATATATTTTTTTAATACTAGGAGACTTCCAGGTAGTGTATTTTTGCAATATTTACTTTTAGAACTGACTTTGGTCTCTTGGCACTTTTAAAAGAAACCTGGGACTGTAGGTTGTAATGCAAGTACTTGAACCCTATATGCCAGGGGAACAGCAGAGTGTGGGCATCACAATGCTTGAAGAATTTGCCAGATAGTGCTGCAGTGGATGTTTCCTTTTGATACTTGCATTTCTTCTAAGCCACACTGCAAACTGAGTATTGACCATAGCAGTCAACATGTATTAGTTTTTTGACAGAGGTCAGCTGATCCAAAAGAGGTCAAAACAACGTAATATCTGACTGTATTTTTGAAACAGAAAGCATGGGGGGATTCTGCACTTCTCTGACAGATGCTTTTATTGTTAAAATACTTTAAAGATTAGTAAAAGCCATCCAAGTGTAAAAGCACTTGGAAGAGGTAGCTTTACACCTGTAGCAGACTGATTTTGTAAAAGTTTTGTTGCATTTTTACGCTGAGAGAGTTGGAGTTGCACAGCCTGGAGAAGAGAGGAACTTCAAGATCCCTTCCAACCTAAACCACTCTATGATTATATGATTCCATGATTGTCTTTTGCTGCCAGCAGTCAGGAAATGACAACTGAGAAGCAACACTTAAGAAAGATTCATACACACTCAAGCACAATTTCTGAGGCATCTGAAGAAATGTTTGAGCAGTCTGCTTCTCCCACAATCATTCTTGCTGCTTCTATTTTACAATTGGCTATTTTTTTTCCAACTATTAGCCCACGTCCCCTCTGAAAAGTATAGAAGTTTGGGAAAAAATACTCCTTTTGCAGGCCTTGAAAAGGATAAACTGTAGGAGACATCGTTCTTAAACTCCTGTTACTCTGTGTGAGTCACACCTGCTCTATACAGAGGGAGAGACTAGAGATGCCTGTGCAGAAATGGAATAAAATGGAAGGTTGTGCCACCAGTGCAGAGCTGTTTCCCTTACTGGGATCCTTCCATGCTCTCTTCTTCTTCTGTTCTGGGAGAACACAGCAAAATGCAAATTCACCCTTTGCAGACCCCGATGCATACTCCTACACAAAATAGCAGCTCATTAAAAGGGAGAATTAGAGTCAAGACTATTGTTTAAAATGTCAGACTACTGCCAAACAACATTTTCTCTTTATAAATTAGATCTGCAACAGTTCTTCTCACCACAGTCCTATGGCACCATCCTGCTGCATCAAATATTTCATTATCTTAGTATTAGGAACAGCCACAGTTATAGATTGAGTAAACCTTGCAAAGATCATTTCTTGAAATTTATCAATGGAAACTCTGCTAGGCCAGATCTGAGCAGGTCTAATTATTTGTGATGACTATTAATTAGCACTATTTTCATGTAGGTTATTTTTCTTGTGTTCTTGAGCTGTGCTAACTTAAGTTCAGGAAGGCGAGGTCCTTACTCAATTTTCCACATGGTTTTGGTACAAATGAAATCAAATAGCTACTTTTAAATGGTATTCCTTATGGCCAGTTATTCAGACGAATTCTATGCTTGTGCAATACATCTGAAGTATGAAACCATGAGGGGGTGATAACACTGCTGTAAACAAGATGTCAATTTTTTTAGATGCACATTCAAATATCTGCAGGTTGGGAGAGATACCAGTGACCATAGTTTTCCAAAGGCTTGCTCTGGCTTTTAGAGGGTCTTAGACAGTGTGGAAGAGTTGGCTTAGTCACTGCCTAAACTTAGGGCGGGCAGCTGAGGGCTTCAGAGGCTAGATTTCCAGGAGACAGTAGGGCAGACCAAGAGGAAGGGATCTGTAGACTTAAAGTGTATATCAAGCCAGTCCTCTCTCATGAAAGGCAGCACTACACACTTGGAAGAACAAAGTATCTTAATTAGTTTGCCCTTATTCCGAACTGCAACTATGTGGAAAGAGGCAACCGACCATCTGGCAGATGTTCCTATGCGGACAGATACTTTCAGTCTACAGCTGAAAATAACAAATTTACTAAGCTTCAGTGATCATACTTCTGAGTGACCACCCATTCCCAAATTCAGAAAGAATGTAACTTTCAAAAAACTACAGCTTATTTGCACCATTTTCTCATAAATACCATGCAAGTACTTCATGTAAAGGCTTCTATTTATAAAAATAAATCCCATGCTACAGATGCCCAGCATGGTATTAAATAATTTTACTGCTTTACATGTGTCACAATTGGTGTAATACAGATCTATCTCTGACTGCCCACTGAGTGCAATGTGATGCTTAGAAGCAAAATGCTGCTAAAGCAACTGTGGACTCACTGGAAATACAGGAGCTTATTTTAAGAACAAAACAAAATTCCATTCTGTATCAAAGCAAAACAGTTACAGACGAGCAAGGCTGTCCAGGGAAGTAAACTATATGGAAGTAAAAAATAAATGCAATATAGAATATGCTGGCTGTGGACCAAGAAATACATTTCATTATAATTGGCCTCTTGAAACAATCTATCTGTGAGCACAATCTCTCTATATCAAACCAAAGTAAATGTCATAAATCAGTGAAACTGTACAATTTGAATATCTGTAAGAAGAATGAAGCCACTCAAAACTAGCACTGTTTATGCAGGATTCTTTTCTGTTTGGTTTATTTTTTTTTAAACCTGTAATATTTACTTTGGAAAAAAAAGGTGCTTACAGGTCTACTCATTGAAGCAGCTCTAAGCTTCTCATGCAAATTAAGGAGCTCGGCATCTCATCAGGGTATAGAGTAATCACTACATTATTCAAACTGAATGCCATCAGGCTGGGCTTTATGCCTTGTCTGTACAGTATATTGCATGTGTGGGTTCTTGCTTGCAGTTGAAGATCCTATCACTAAGTGTTTAAATATCAGTCGTATGAGAATTACTTAATCACAAGACAATTTAGGATGTCTCCATGTTTGTAGTTGCCTGATGACTCAAAGCTACAACTTTCTACTGGCCAGTCTTTTTGTAGCGAACCAACAGGAAAGAAAAACAACTACATATTTGTTGTGCTGGTTCAACCATCATCATTTTATGCTGCCATCAGTTGCCTGATCACGCAGGTCAACGCTGAACTCAGCAACATCCCCTCACAAGTCTTCTTTCAGACAGTCCTGCCATAGGTTCCTGTGGGTCCAGCTCCTCCACTGCTCACTGTGGTGCCAGCATTGCCTGCTGGACACAACAGACAGAGATGGCTCTCTCAGTGGCCCTTCACATGGAAGGACACCACTGGGAAAGCTCAGCAAGATGCAACGAGCCCCAACAGAAGCCGCAAACAGCTCCAACAGAAGCCACAACCAGTCCCAACAGAAGCCACAACCAGCAGGAAGCTCCTCCAACAAATCAGCTCCTGGTTAAAATAGCCCTGGCCTCACCCACCACCCCAACCATGACCACCCAGGTGAGGGCAGAGCTGCAAAGACACAGGTGGGCCAGGTTCTGCCTCTGAACCATGAAGCCAACCAGAAAATCAAAACATTCTCCTAGGTTATGAGACATCCACAGGTCAACTCCAACTAGGAGCCCACTAGTCAGGCCACAGCACTCCAATATTTTACCCTTAAAATGGCACTTAGTCATGAAAACAGAAGTTTAGTAATAGAGACTACCTGCTAGATATACTTACCTACATAGCAAGACCACTTTTGCAAATGGTTGGCTTTGGCACATTAGACAAAGTGAAATTGACCTCTGGTATCCAGCTTATGCTTAGTTATCTGGCATGTGTAACACAGAGAGCTTCCCTCCTTTCCATACTTGTTTAGGTGATTTGGAAATGTAAAGCCTCTGGATCTGATCCTTTGGGATGCAAGAGAATGAGAAGGACATGGCAAGGAAATCCAAATCCAGCCCATGTAGTACTCCAACTTGAAGGTTATTGCAATACGAACTTTTGAAAAGCAAAACCATCAGAGCTCAAGTAACAGTCAAAGCACCTCTTTCAAGAAATCAGAGCTTTTATGTCATCCTAAAGGCAATATAGTAGCAAATAATACAAATTTAGACCCCTGTTGTTAGTTATTTATTGGCATGAATTCTAGTAGTAGCAAAACAGAATACAAATATTGGTCTCACGCTTTTTACTTTTAAATGACCCTTAAAAAAAGCAAGCCTTGGTAACTTTTATTACCTCTGTATGGAAAAGCTGACACACGGGTGATAGTGTTTTATATGGGGTACCTTAGTTCGCACTAACATCTAACATACACCGTTAACTGCTTGCCTTTACTTCCTAATAGTCCTGACAACTCAGCTCCTCCCAAGAACTGGTAATCCTAAATGCTGCCTCTTCTTTTCCTAGCAGACCAGGAAATTGCTGCCCAGCAAATATCCTCAGCTCTTCCGTCCCTCTTCAGAAGGGCAGTTTGTCTCCTTGCAGTTCATTCAAGATCACTTTAAAGCCAATTACCTTTGCCTTGCACGATGATACATGATAATTAATGGGAATGGGTAGAGATGGTTAAGAGCTCTTTATAGCTACTGTACCTGGAATACATTATATAATGATGTAGTGTTCTAAAACTGCAGTAGATATGGGGCTTTTATCCATCGTTCCTGAGTTTTGTGTTATACCATTACATTTTAAGCTCATTGCACTTAATGCAAATGATATATCCTATTTTATTAATGAAAAGGCAGCAAAGATGGCCAGAAAGCTCAGTTATGAGACAGTCAGGATGAACTTAATGGCACTGGTGTACCTATTTCATCTGAGATGAGATCTTAAAATGGGATCCAGAGTACGGATTTTTCGTGTTTCCACCCTTAATAATTTGTCTTAAGCTATTTTCTCATCTTCTGTGTCTTATTTCTGAGCCATATATTTTGAAACTAGATCAGCTGCTGTTTCATATATGTGCTGTTTATATATATGGTTAAACCAGTAAAGTTATTTTCATACACATAAATGAGAAAATATAGAAAAATTTGGGCCCAAAGGTAATACAATAAACTTATATTTTGAAATATATTCATAGAATACCTTGTACATGGTCATACTTTTTATCACAGGAACTCAAAATGCCCTCTGACAGTATCTTCACTTTGAGATGCTGAAATGGAAGAGCATGTCAAATCCTCATGACTCATCTAATATCGCTAGCAAATGTAACTCAGAATACCTAGGTTCCCAGCATTGTTGTCCTGCCCTATTTGCCAATAGTTAAAATGCAACATTAACCAAGTAATAACTTAGAGTTGTCTTACAGTGATAAAATTAACTTAAATTTCTTTATTGAATTCTAATATTGAAATGCATTTTTATGCTTCGAATATCTCTAATTAAAATAGTAACCCAAATTAGTCTAACATGAGGGTCTGTTGAATGCTCTGCATAATTCCAAGAATGACCTATGTCAAGGTAGACTTACATTTAAGAGTGCCTATTAATAATCTTGTGCTTGAAAACAAAGCAAACAAGTAAGACATTTAAAGAATGTCATAACTTTCCTGAGGCTAAATTTTAAAAAGCCAGAGAGTTCAGATACACTTAAAATATATCACACATATTAAAGTTAATAAATCAAACAAGTAAAGTCATTTTCATTCCATCCTGATATGGATTGACAATAACACCATGTTTAAAGGTATTTGTGTGCACTACCTTAGGGGATGAAAGACTGTTTTATTAAATACATACTACATTTTTTCTTGTTATACTTCTTATGATGTATTTGGGGAGTCATTTTTTGGTGAACTTGTAAAAAAAGACAGAAAAGAAATTGCAAAATTACAGTGCATCAAATTCTTCCTTATCATTAGCTGTAGAATGCTTCTAAGTTCCTAAGGCTCATAATTTCTCAAAAAAGATTAATTTTACCAGCTTTTTTTTTTTTTTGTCACCCTCCGTGAGTTGAACTATGTTTCCGTACTATTTTCTTTGTGCACATTAGGAGTTGTGGAAAGCAGTTTTTGGAGAAGTTATGGAGACATAGACTGGTATGATCTTGTGTTGCCCATGGCAGCTAGGCAACTAAGGGTCTAATTAGGTGCCCATTACAGTAGGGGTGTAAACTGTAGCAGTAGAAGTCTCAGCAAAAGAATCTCAGAGGAACTGCATCTCTCACAGCATGCGTTACTGAGTATGTAAATTTATATATATATGTCTGTAATGCTATGACAAGCCTAGCAGAAGTATATGTTACCCTAACTGGATTTGACTCTGTTCCCATGGAAAGAATTGGCAAAGGCCTTATGGACTCCAGTGTATTGGGATTACAATTATTGGCAGCATGAGTAAAGACTCATGGATCTGTCATAGGTGAAAAATTAGCATGTTCAGTTTGCCCCTGCCTTTATGTGTGTTCAGAAGTGAGCTAATCTCATTGGCTTCATCCACAGCCTAAAAGGGTGGTTATATTTCATATCTTTGTGCTCTCATTCTCCCATTTGGAATATAATTCCTCTCTCCCTTACCCTTCTATAAACAGCCCATTGTGTACATGCCCAGTGCTGGCTGCTATCTGCTGTTTCAATGTAGTATGTTGGATCCCCGTAGCTTTAAAGATTTTTCAATTTAATAAAATCATAACCAATCAGTTTTTCTAATGTAAAGGTTTAAAACTGCAAACTGTTTGCTAGGAAATATTTTCAAGTTAAGATGCCTACTGGACTGTGTAATAGACTCTACGTGATTGGCTTAATTCTGCACTCTTAACAGTTTTGTGTCTTTATTGATGTTTTGTGCAGTGCTCAGGCTATGAAAAATTATGCATCCTTCTCTCCAGTTTAGAGAAAAATAAGTCATGGCTGCTAATTATTTCACCCTATCTATTTATTAGAAATAAATGAGCATGTATGGCTGGTGATATTTCATCTTGTACTGGTCTGGTAAGATTTGTAAATAGGGTAATAACTTTTCTAGTACTTCCCCTCTCCCTCATTTGAGACTTGTTGCTGTCAAGCCCAGGAAATGCAAGTCAGGCTGATGAGCTAGAAAGTGCCATGAAAGGTACTGAAGCAATACAAGAGCCTGTCAAATCAAGTGGCTCCTCCTTTCAATCACATGAGGTGCCAGGCCTGAAAAATAAGAGCAGTGTGATTTCTGAGAGTTAATTTAAAACCTCCTTTTTTCTACTGACTGTTAGCCTCAAGGACTTGCCAGGCTGGAAGGGAAGATGTCTAGTCCATCTTCCTGCTGAGGCCAGTATCAACTATAGCTGTTATCACTTGCAGATATTTATCTAGCTTTTTCTAAAAATTCTCTAGTGAGGGTAAGTTTGCAGTATTCCAGGCTAGTTTTTTTCAATATACCACTATTTGTGTTGCTAAGAAGTTTATTGTATAAGCCATATCTTCTTTTGATGTGATCTAAGTTCATTAGTTTACCCGTTTGCTTAGACATGAAAACAATGTTCTTTGTCTTTGGCAGCAGCTTTTTGTACAAGTCGTTGTTGTGTCTCCTAAATCTTCTCATCTTTAAATCAAACAATTTGAGTCATTCTCAAAATTCAGTTCATGTATTTTATGTCTCTGGCTCCATTAGCTGTTCTTGTCCAGATTTGCCTCATTTGGCCTGTGGTGCTCTTTGAAGTGTGCTGCCCCAAACTGGTCATTGTACTCCTAAGCAGGTCATAATTCATCTGGTTGTTGATGATATTAACCTTTCTAGTCATATGAGATTGTCAGGCCATGCTGCTGTTCATAATCCCAGAGTGATATTTAGCTTTGGTGTACCAACCAACATGAGAATAGATCCTGAAAAGATCTCAAACAGTACCTGGTATCACCCACCTTAAGACTACCTTTAGCTCACTTACAAAAGGGTCAAAAGAAACTGAACCTTGTTAAGTTTTCTGACAAATTTTACAATACATATAAAGATTTGCAGTATCAAAAATATGCTACTTTTAATGAGAGGATGTGATGGAGAGAGGGGCTTCACTGCAAGGTTCAAAATAGCCCAGTTAATGTGATTTGAACTTCACTCAGAGATGCAATATATCACTACTGCAGGTTTGATGGATACAGCAGAAGAATGAACTATTGCAACTTAAAGAAAACAATACACAGGATACACTGTTACAAAACTAAGTGATTCCCAGAAAGGTACTAGTAAAAATTAAAATCATGCTAGATCTTAAAACATGCCAAATACCACACGTTTCTTAATCACTTTCCCTTTCTCAGGTAAGGGATCTCAATCCCAAGGGAAAATATCCTTGACCAATGTCTTAAACAAGGGGGAGAGGAACCTCCTATGGTCCAGCTGCATTGTTGGAAAAACTTCTCTAAACTCTACACAAGATCTTACAGTTTTTATCCTATAAGGATAGGAATGGGGGGGGCGGAGGGAGGTGTTGGGGGGCAGGGGTATGACTGAGGAAATAGGGCTGTCTAGAATGTTTAGCTTTGGTGGCCTGATGGGTTATTGGCCCACCCTACTAGTTCTACTGATTTTGTGATGTCTAGCATGCAAATGATTTATCTGAAGAATAGGAGGTGATTGAAATGAGACTCAGGGCAAAATGTTCATTGTTTGGGTTCCATTCAGGTTTTGGTCCTTTGTCCATTTATCTTTGATAACCCAGAGCTGGGTCATTTTTCACAACCCTCCCACGGGTCATCACAGATNGGGAGGTGTTGGGGGGCAGGGGTATGACTGAGGAAATAGGGCTGTCTAGAATGTTTAGCTTTGGTGGCCTGATGGGTTATTGGCCCACCCTACTAGTTCTACTGATTTTGTGATGTCTAGCATGCAAATGATTTATCTGAAGAATAGGAGGTGATTGAAATGAGACTCAGGGCAAAATGTTCATTGTTTGGGTTCCATTCAGGTTTTGGTCCTTTGTCCATTTATCTTTGATAACCCAGAGCTGGGTCATTTTTCACAACCCTCCCACGGGTCATCACAGATAAGGGTCTGTCAAGGCAAGACAGAGCTGAGCTGAATTAACCCTTCCCTGCCTTTGTTGACTGAAACCTGTTCTGTGGGTATCCACACAGAGGAATTTTTGTTCCCTGATAGCAAAATGACTCTAGTGATTGTTATAGTTTATTAGGGAAAAAATCTCAATGTTTGGTGGGGATAGTGGTAGAAATGAAATGGTACCTGGGTACATGCCTGTCTCCTTAACTCCATTTTCCCTTCACTGAAAGAGATATGAGCCTTTTAAGAGGGTAGCCAACAAATCAGACAAGGATTTTTCCAAGAAACCCATTTATGTGTTGATGCCTTTTTTTCCTCCTGATTTAAACTACTATTTTTCTTGCTATTCTCCAAAATAAAACCATGCATTTTTAATAGAAACTCTTTCAAGTTTCGAATTATGAAATAATTTCTGGAATCAAAGTTTGCATATTAAAGCAAATCCTGGAATGCAAACTTTGAAATGTCTGTGGGTCCACATAAATAAATGAAAAAGAAACAAAGCTGTAGTGGGTAAAAAAAAAAAGGTATTAAAATAGTTAAGTACCTAAGTTATTAGAGTTATTTTATAGGACGCTGCAGTCTTCGCCATGGATCCAAATCATTTTCAGTGGTGACATAGTCAATAAAGATAGCACTTGTCTAAAAAAACTGTACTTACCTTGAGGAACCACATAAAAACCTATTTAGATCATAGATGGATGCTTACTGATAGAGGATAACAGATTTATACAGATAGATGAAAAACTAAAAGGAAACAATAATTTATTAGAACTAATTTGCAGTCAGTACACTATTCAAGTCTGGGGTGGGAAAACTAATGAAAAAGTAAACATTTTTTAAAAAAGATTCTGTATGAATCTGCCTCTTTACATAAGAGAGGAAGAATAGGAATACTTCTGAGGAAAGTTTCAAGTGAAAAGTGAGGCAAAGGACTAATTACTAGACAGTTTCATGTCTTTTAGATGAAATGTTTTACTGTACACTCAATTCACAGCAGAAAATACAAACCTTTAAACCTCACTAAGCTTTGACTTTGCTTCTCACAAGCAGTATATATCCTAGAATCTACTGTAAGCCTTTGAGCATGACATCTTTGTGCTTGTATCAAAGTGAGGAATACTTCTGAGGTTAGGGGTGAATTCAAATCAAAGGCTCACGATGAGGAAGAAAATGAATGTAAGCCAACACGAACAAAGCAGTTCTTTCCAAAAAGCCTTTTGCTTTTGTTAGTAGATATGATAATATTTTACAAAGGTTGATATATTGTTGAAATGCCTTTGTATATTGCTTTGAAGATAAGTTTTCAGAATATTGCAGGTAAAACTGGGCAAAACATCTATATTCCAGCAAAAAGCCCAAGTAATCTTGTTTGGACACAATATTTGCTGAAGTTCACCTTCAATTAAATGTCTGAATCTCCTGGAGTTTTGGGTGATCTATTAGATTTGAAACAAGGCAAGCACCATACAAGGTGGAGTGGTATTTCAGCCTGCAGTGGGAATTCTTCCTCACTGTGCTCCTCAGACCATCTTGTTTGATGCAATTTATTGTTTTTTCCTTCATTTTTAATATTGTGAGCACTTGTTTCCTCCATCCCCTTGGACTTTCCTAGCGGTTTACTTTCATGTCTTGTGTTTTGTGGGGTAGAGGAGATAGCATTTCCTTCTTCCACTCCATCATGCAGAATAACTGAGTTGAGAATGGGAAGCAACCATAGGAGCAAGAAATATTTTTCTGATGTGGCTGCTATCACTTCCCAGTGGCCCATAACTCAAGCTGGAGTTAAAATCTGCAAATCTGCAATCTGTGCTGAAAATATCCTTGTTATTTTGTGGGTTGACTGTGGTAATAAGCAAAGTATAAGGTAGGAGAACAAGAATAGATTATTATTAAAAATGAACGGCACATACAGAAGAAATGGCAAATATTTTTACAAATATCATTCAGCTGCTTTTGAATGCTTGATTGTTAGCAGAAGTCGGAGAGCTTCCTTTTTTTGCTCTCTCAAGGTTTATACAGCTTGCTGTAAAGATTCAAACTTGAAAAATATTATATTGATTATATATATAAGATAAATAATTATCTGAGACCTTGCATGCAGCTGGGTAAGCATGAGCATAACCCTATAGAGGAGCTGTAATTAGGACTGTGCATAACCTGCCAGGCAGCTGTCAGTCAGCTGTTTCTCTTTTCACTTTAGCTGTCAGTGAGTTGAAAGGAAATAGAAAGGACAGAACATTTTAGTGCAGGAAAAATCAAGCCTGTCTCTCTCACTTGCTAGCTTCCACAGGGAGAGAAAAGACTTTTTCCTTAAATGGACAGCAGCATACCTAAGAAATCATACCATCTTTAAAGAAAACTTAAGCAACTGGAATTATAGATTAATTTTACTACATTGGCACACATGAATGAAGAAAATGAAATTCTGCTAACAACATGATAATAAAATATTTCTTTGTCTTCTGCCTAGAAGTCCCATGCAATGAGTCCAATAAGCTCTTATTTAGAAAGACGTGATAAACACTTTAGAAATGAAAGGTATTTCTTTGAGAAGAATATATACATTTTGTATGACCTATAGAGAGCTACATGAAACATAGAAATAACTATGAAAATCAACAAGTGCGGGACAAAGTTCATATAACTGAAGTAGAGCTTCATACTTATTTTTTTCTCTTTAGTGACTTTTAAAAAAAGCCTTTTAAACATTCCAGAATGGAAGCATTTCTGGAAAGATATTTGCCTCAGACAAGAATGATTGGAAATGTGTCTTGGTTGAGGATCTGAAATGAGTGAATGAATGTGTGTGAATAATAAAGAGACAAAAAGAAACTTTGCACCTCAGAGTAGCCCCTTGGCTGTCAGGGAATCTGAAAGTAGCATCAGTACTGGGATGCTCTCCAAAGCAAAAGGGTGTGGAAAGCTGTTACTAATTATCTTGCTCTCCCCAACTTGGACTTTAGCCAGTGTGTTGTCTGATGAGCCATGATGCAAAACAGTAAGGGTCTTATGGAACATTCTTTATCAATTATATTTATTACTCTTTTCTGTATAGGTCTATGATTTAGGAAAAATTTCCTTAACTGCATGAAAATTACGCATTGAATTAAAAGCTTTATTTTGTAAGTGGAATGGTATCATGCAAATTTGATCACAAAGAATATCCTTTGCTGGTGTTTTTTCCTCTTTATTTAAAACCAGAAAAAAAAAGGGTTTTAGCAAGGAATAATAGCTTCCTATATGCTTTTGCTCTCTTTTATCTTGAAAATGATTTAGCAGAGCAACTACATTTGTTCAAAGTATCCAAGACATGACAGTGGCTTCCAATAGATAACAGGCTTTGAAAAGGTGTATGGGATGTCCATGTCCAGGCTTTGGCAGGGGGCTGCAGGGTGGCCTCTGTGAGGAGAAGCTGGGGCTGACTCATGCCGGACACAGCCAGTTCCAGCTGCCTCCAGCCGACCCACTACAGGGCACAGCTGGGCCCCACAGCCACAACAGCGGCTCCTCAGGGAAAGCCTGTGTGAGGAAGGGGAAAAAGACAGAAGACAATCTTCCTATTGACTTTTAAGATTATGAAGTTGAAGTGCGGGGGCCTGAGTTGTGGGCCCCAAGTTGGAGTTGACCTATGAATGACTCACAACCTAGCAGAATGTTTTCTTTCCCCACTGGCTTCATGTTCCAGAGGCAGAACCTGGCCCACCTGTGTCTCTGCCCTTGCTTGGGTGGTCATGGTTGGGGTGGTGGGTGAGGCCAGGGCTATTTTAACCAGGAGCCGATTTGTTGGAGGAGCTTCCTGTTGGGTGTGGCTTCTGTTGGGACTGGCTGCATCTTGCTCTCTAGGTGGTGTCCTTCCATGTGAAGGGCCACTGAGGAGCCATCTCTGTCTGTTGTGTCCAGCAGGCAATGCTGGCACCACAGTGAGCAGTGGAGGAGCTGGGCCCACAGGAACCTATGGCAGGACTGTCTGAAAGAAGACTTATGAGGGTATATTGCTGAGTTCAGCATTGACCTGTGTGATCAGGCAACTGATGGCAGCATAAAATGATGATGGCTGAATCAGCACAACAGAAGTGAATTTCCATTTTGCAAAATAATAAAACTATCCTTTTTGAAAGTCATAAAAATTACTTGTTGATTTATTTTTACAGGTTATTTTCAATTAAGGACGTTCTTTTTCTTGTGGAAATCTGCCTGGAACTGTAGCTGTTTATGGTTTGTTAAACACACCAGTGAAACTGAAACATCTTCATATGCTTGTTTTGGTGTATATGAGACTTTTTTTTAGTAGTAGAAGTACTAGAACAGAGAGAAGCTTTTTATTCAGTGCTTCCAAACAGCTCTGGAAATGTTTGCAATAGTTTTTGGCACAGGGAGGTTGAGGAGAAATTTCATAAACTAAAAAAGTCAGTGTCATTTCTTCTGTGGAGAACTTTGATCAGGAGTTGTTTGAAAGAATGCCTTTAAATATGGATGGGGAAGTCTGTACATGTAATACTTGTTGAATACAGCTTAAAGCAATTATAGATTTGGAACAAGAAAATATTGTAAGTACAAGCTGAGCTTTTGGTCATGGCAAATCAAAACAGGTTTGGCATTTGACACCCATGTTTGTAGCCTATTGATTAGGCTTGTAACAAAAATTGTATTACTGAGGCTGTTGACATTTTCTGAGCACGAAAATCTGATGGTGTCAGTTTGCACCTGACCACAGTGCTCTTTGCAGTTTTCATTTCTGCATCCTCTCTTGTTGCTCTGCCAATATTTATCATTTGCCATGCAGAATAATCCCAGTCTCCAGTAGTGCTATGCTGAAGTTTAATTGACTCCAAGCCTCACCACTATATTGAGAGAAGATATATAGTGTTTCATTGGAACACACAAAATTCTTCACTCCAGGGAACAGCATTCTATGTATAACATATGGCAGTAACTATAGTGCTGCTGTTGTAAAGATTCAGAGATCTCTCAGTCCTGGTTCACATGTTTTATGTTTGTCATATTGCCTTACGTCAATTGATGTTCTCCACACAGCTACAAGCTTGTAAAGCAGGAGTCCAACCATTCAGGTATTTCCTTTGTATTTTGCATTCAATGTACTTCTAATCCATAATTTTTTTCCTGAACTGAGGAAAATAAACTAAGACTCAAACTCAGACATAGCTCAAACTTTAACATCACAAGAGGAATCAAATACATTACATTAAAGCTTCCCTACTTATAAAAATCTGGTAGTAGATGTAAGCTGTAGGAGGAACATGAAATTATATAACAAAGTATGGAATGAATCTGCTTGTGTGAGGAAGAATTTACACACTGCAGCATTGAAAGTATTTGGCAGTGTCTGCATATTTTATCCCTACACAACTGGAGAAGGCAGGAATAAAGTGAAGCTCTTGTTAGGGAAACATAGCCACATCTACTTCAAAAACACAGCAATTCCAACGTTGAAAAAAGTTACTCATATATTCACCATGTTATGTGTTCTGGTGTGCCTATGAATCCACTCCCTAGGTGACTGAAAACAAAAAGCTGGAGTGGAGGTGATTATTCTGAAATTTAATATTAAAATACTCTTTCAAGAGAGTTCACTGGTTTGAAGATATATTTTGAGCCCCAGAACAGACTGATTGAAGCCTGAGTGATGCAAATTTTCAGTAGTAGTCAAGTAGTTTACTTCCAAAGCAGAAATTTGAAGAAAGATCTTCAATACTTGCTCAGCTGTAGAACATGCTATTTGAGTCCTTGTAGTGGCTGTAACACTTTTTGAGTGGGTTGCTGTTGTTAAGCCTCATCCCCCCATAGTAATGCTGAGGAATGGAGCATGAGATGTAGAAATTATTATGGTAGATTCTATTATCCTCATTTTGGGTTGTTAGCACTTCCCTAACCAATGCGTTACTACTAATTGGAACTAAATCTTTTCAAATATTCCACAAATTCTTGCTATAGTTTGTCATCAGAAGGGTTTTTTACTGCATGAGTCATAATGGAGAGAAAATAATAAAAAGCATGCTTGGGTTTTTTAGAGGAAGAGAAACAAAAAGAAATTACATGAAGCAGTGGTTTCCAGAACCAGTGTAGCAGAAAACTTAAGCTATTGGCAACACTAGTCAGGATTTCTAGACCTAAGTGGCAGGGGAGTGCACTTGAGTGAGACTGCCTGCAAATACAATAGGATTGGTTGCAAGTACTGTAAAATGAGATTTCAGAATGGTCTTGACAACTTGGAGAAATAGTCTGAGACAAATTAAATGTAACCCGATGTTGGCCAATATGCACTCTTCGATAAAAATGTTGCAGAATCAAGATGGGGATTAGCTGATAACAGCTCTGTGGAGGAAAATCTTGAGATAACAATGAAAGGTTCAATATTAAGCTTGTGAAAAAAAGCAACATCAAACCAAGTTAATGAATATGTGAAAGTCACCAGTAACAGTGCTTTGTCTTCCCAGGCACAGGGTGGGTCTCTGCTGGATGCTGTGAAGTCTTAGTATGTTAAAGGGTGGACTAACAGGACAGGGTCCTAAGAAGTGCAGCAGATGACTGAGGATGTAATAAACCTCAACCTTTCTGAACTGATGATGATAAAACTGAAAGAACTGGAAAATTTAGTGTAAGGGAGGAGGGCACCGATAATGAAGCCAGAGCATCAGGCATTGAAGTTCCACAGTGTTCAAGAACAGGTGCAACCACTAGGGGAGACATATGAGGAGGATGTAGAATCATAGCATCATCTAGGT
>VZZY01024464.1:0-49870 GCA_013400335.1 Eurystomus gularis | reverse complement strand
AAAGGAATATTCCATGCCATATGCTGTCTGCTCAAAAACAAAAGCTAAGGAAAAAAGGACAGGGGGGNTATGATGTCTGCTCAAGTGTAAAGCTAAGGAAAATGTTGGGGGGGAGAGCATCCATTGTCCTCCAGAGCAACTGCTACGCATTTTGGAGCCCTGCATCCCAGGAAGGGGTCAGACATTGCCTGTTGATGGGAAGTAGAGAATAAATCTTTGTTTTCTTTGCTTCTGTGTGTGGCCTTTGCATAGCTTTGCTTTGTTTTCATTAAACTGCCTTTGTCTTGACCCACACGGTTGGGTTTTTTTCCATCTTATTTTCTTCCCCCTTGCCCTGCTGAGGTGAGGGCATGATAGACTGGCTTGGTGGGCACTTGGTGCTCATCTAAGGTTAACCCACCACAGGTGGCCTGTAGCAGACCCCCACTACAATGTCACCTGTCCCTGCCTTCCCTTTAACCCTGACACATAAGTTCTCAATGGGCTTCTCATCCGTCTCCATGCACTCCAGCTGGTCATTGACATAGAGGACAGTACCCCCTCATTGTCTCCCCTGTCTGTCCTTCCTGAAGAGCCTGTATCTTTCCATTCCAACACCTCAGTCATAGGAGCCATCCCACCATGTCTCTATGGTGTCTAATTCTGGCAGATCACAGTCCTGCATATGGAAACTACTTCTCTTTTCAAAGCTGGCTAGATATCATGGTGCAACACTGCAAGACAGAGGCATATGGCTTTCCCACATCTTCTCAACACTCAGACAAGAATAGTGCTGCCTAGTTCTTAGGCCTTTCCTCAGGTTGTAAAGTTTTGATGCTGTATCTACCCTTCTAGAAAGGCATCCAAACTACTCATCTACATCCAAACTCTGTTAGAGCTGGATCCTGGAATGCAAGAGCTATGGGTCAGAAGGTAAGCAGATCAAATGGAGTTTGTCTCTCACCTCTAATGGGCAGAAGTGAATATAGAACCCTCAAGTGTTCAGGCATTTTATAGTAGAGCAGTATCAGTTTGGTTCTTTAAGTAACTGAAGGAGCTATAGAAGCTCTAGGGAGGCCAAAAGCAGAGACTTTCCTTCTGCCCAGCTGAGTGTCCTAAACCCCAAGTTAAAGACAAGATGGCTAGTCTTCTTCAGGTCCCATAATATTTGCTCCTTAAAGTGCACAGCATCACAATGTTAACAGAAGGCATAAAGAATGCTCTTTGCAAGATGGTGAAGAGCTCACTGGCTAGGGCATCTCCCTGAAACATGTGCTCAGACACTATCCAGCTCTCAGGAGGGCTCTTACCACATGTTATTGTACAAAAGTGTATGTCTTTGTTGCCAGTAGTAGTAATAGCTATAAGCAACTTCTCCAAGGCTGTCTGCCCATATCTGACTAAAAGGGATCTTTTAGTCTGTAATTGGGCTCTTCAGAGTATGCATAGCTGCTTCATCAGAAACATCTAGGAAACTTCCAGAACAAGAAGGAAAGCATCTTGTACGTTTATGAATCTAGAGTTTTTCTTAAGACATCCAAGAGGAAATCTCTCTGCCTCTGTCTACTGAGGAATGTATGAGAAATACCAGACATCTGCACCAACATCACTGCATAAAAGTTGATAAGCTTTCCTGCTGTCAGAGTTTTAGGGAGCACCTTTTTGTGTCAGTCACACTTCAGCACAATTTTTCAGTCACAATTCAGCACAATTTATGCAGACTCTTTCCTACTGCTGGGTCCTGGACTGTATGATGAGGTTCAGCAAGAATGTTAATTGAATTCTGCTGCAAATCCAGTGTAATGTCTCTGCTGCTCCATCACCATTGTGGAACTATGTGACCATGGTTGTAAAACCATTTATAAATCACGCTTAAGAGAACATTTTAAGAATAGAATTTGAAATGTATAGAACCACATATACAAACATGCATACATATTTACACACCCGTACACTGATCACCAACATTTACAAGCAACACTCAAGGGTAATGGCATTTCAAATGGCAGAGTAAGCTCAGCCTATCTCTAGACGAACATCTCATAAAGGAATTACTCAACTTCTGTAGTGCTAAGAATAGGCTAGTGAAGACAGATGCCAGTGCATTAAGTAGCCCCCACTTCCAACACTGTCTTACAGCACGGATGTTCCTGACTTCTTGTTTACATTTGCTTTTGTTTTTTCTAGAGCTTGATCCTATACTCAGGGCCATCTGCATACACAAGCTGTTCAAGGCAAAGCAATTGACCACTTATGGAAGCCAGAAAGAAAGCAAAACCTTTCCCCTAAGGAAAACTTCACTTAGAGAAACTAGGAGATAGCTGCAAGGATGAGTAGGCACAGCCAACATAGTTCCTCCAATGAATGCCGTCTAGCCAGCTTTGGAGAGAGAAGTAGTTTCCATATGCAAAGGAAAAGGAAAAAAAATGGAGGTGCAATGCAGATCTTTCTTCTGAAGAACGCTGTTTTTCATGAAAGACGTGATACTTTTATGACAGAGATTTGATTATTTTTTTTCAGGATTTCCATCATGCAAAAAATTTTAATATTTTAATATTTATTTTTTATTCTATTTTTGAAACAGTATATTTTTAATGAATAAATGTAGAAGAACCCACATTACTTGAAAGATGGTTTGGCCTATTGAGTATTGAAGACAAAGCAGTATAGTGAGTGGTGTTTATTCGTAAAAGAGAAGGCTATATCTACAAAAAAAGTTGACATCTCATTTGCCAACGTAATTTACATTTGCAAATTACACCCGATCTTCAGACCTTTATGTTTGCTTTGGTCCCAGAAAGTTATTTCTTTTCTAAAGGGTCATGTAGTTTTGTGTGTTTCCACTAATGTTGTAGAGTTATCTTTTCTAATTGGAAACTTTCATGTGTAGGCTGGGAATTTGACCTTACCTCACAGAAAATTGTCTTCTGAAATGCAGCATTGGGAAAAGAACCGGTTGTGAAGCTTGAGCTGTTAATAATCTTGGGCATAATTCATGAAGATTGAAGCGAGAGACTTTCAAAAAGCAACTCTAATGTTATGAATAATTATTTCTTTGAATGTAAGAGAGGCTGGAAATTAATTGTTAAGCTGCCTGAGATGCTTCTTAGTAGTCATTACTATACAGCTGTAGAAATTGGGCTGGTACACAGGTAAGGAATGGAAATTTCATTCTGATTTCTGAAAGTATTGTGTAATTCCTTCTTTTTGATGGTCCCTACACCTGGAAATTCTTGTTCAAAGAGAATGTTGTTTTGGCTTCTAATTTCCTGAATAATTCATAAAACAGAACTGCGCAGAAGCTTTAGAAGTTAATTCTTCTAAAGAAGGACTTCCAAGGTAGCCCTGCAGTGTTCTAAACATATACATCCTCCTACTAAAACAAAGGCTGGTGGCTTTCTTTATTTGACAAATGCTACGTTGTTAGAGTGCGTGGCCTTACACATGTGAAAATTACCATTGACTTTATGACATTTCTTGAGAAATGGTAGCAATGTTTGTATGTCTTTTCTCATTAGCTGAAAACTGATACCAAGCTAATGATAAATTTACTGTTGATGGATCTCTGTGGGGTGAGAATGTCATTCCCAGACACACGAAATAGAAAGTCTCATGTGAGCCCAGTAAGGTGGATCTGGGAAATATGCTGCATACAGACAAAAAAAAAGAGAGTGGTTTTACATTACTCAAGAGCTAGGTACCTGTGGCTGTTACAAATAGCATTTTCTAGATACAGTTTATGCTACCTCAGGAACAATTCAGATTTTTCAGTAAATTTGAGGAGCTATAGGAAAAGTATGAACAAGGCCCTATAGGTATTCCAGGCCAAAAGACTGCATAGACTCCTCTGAATTAAGCATGCTGTGCATGTGATTGTAGAAGCAGCAACTCAGTGACATGTCTGGTTTCTCCCCTGTCATGGTTCCTGTCAAGTGAGCAGATGAAATGTCAAATTTGCAGTTGATTTCTGTGGATACTGTGAGATTTCACATGATAATTTTCCTGGTGGAAAAGGACCTGGGGGTGCTGGTGGACAGCCGGCTGAACATGAGCCAGCAGTGTACCCAGGTGGCCAAAAAAGCCAGTGACATCGTGGCCTGTGTCAGAAATGGTGTGACCGGCAGGAGTAGGGGGGTGGTTGTGCCCCTGTACTCGGCACTCATGAGACCACAGTGTGTCCAGTTTTGGGCGCCACAGTACAAGAAGGACACTGAGGTGCTGGAACGGGCCCAGAGAAGGGCAACGAGGCTGGTGAGGGGTCTAGAGAATATGTCATATGAGGAGCGCCTGAGGGAACTGGGATTCTTTAGTCTGGAGAAGAGGAGGCTGGGGGGAGACCTTGTTGCTCTCTACAACTACCTAAAAGGAGGTTGTAGGGAGGCTGGTGCTGATTTCTTCTCTCAGGTAACTAATGAAAGGACAAGAGGGAGGTTTAGATTGGATATCAAGAAGAAGTTCTTTACTGAAAGAGTGATTAGCCATTGGAACAGGCTGCCCAGGGAGGTGGTGGAGTCATCCCTGGAGGTGTTAAAAAAATGGGTATATGTGGCGCTTTGAGACATAGTCTAGGGGTTAGGGAGATGTTCGACAAAGGTTGGACTAGATGATCCAAGAGGTCTTTTCCAACCTGAATGATTCTATTATTCTATTATTCTATATATTAAAGACAAGCAAATAATAGCTAAGCATCTTCACATGAGATTGACACCTGCCCTCCACATCCTTCAATACCTTAGTGTTGGATATGTATGCAAGAATAAAGCACCGGCTTGTACCAGGGCAAAACTAGTGTACTGGAATAAAACTGGACAGCCTCTTTAGAAACCAGACAGGTATACACTTTGTCAAATACCTTTCCTTGGGAAATTTAGTGGTCTTAATAAGCACAACTGGCCTTTCAGCTGTGGAGAAATGACGTGTTGTGGGAAAGCTGCTATTCTTGCCCTTTCCAGTAGCCTGTGTCACAGGCAAAGCCCTATCACTTTTCAGCAGCAATGTCTGTGGTAGCTCCAGTGGCAGCTGTGTGCCAGAAAGCAGATCTTGACCTTTCTTTTTGTGAAAAATGGATTGAATTGTGCTTACTTCAAGCTTCTGGCAGAGTATTAGCCCAGCAAGAGCAGAATGGACCTTGAAGACCGTTGTGTTTCAGAAGGAAAGTAAAATGTAATAAGTTTATTTAAAAGCAAGTATATGTGCATACATATATGGGCGTACTTCTCTCTATCCAGGTGAGGATAGACTTTCCCACTGCACAGTAATGTCAGAAAATATCATAAGGGCACAGTATATTGAAATCACGTGGGATTTAAACATTGTGTCTTATAATGTGAATTTTGCACCACAGGTATAAGAAAAGTACTGCTCTGGCTTTGCTATTGCTCTGAGTTAACTGCTAGTAAATGTTTGTGACCTTTCAGTGAAAGGGCAACCTTTTGTAATGAAAGGGAGGATGAAAAATAACACTGTAATATTTTAGCCATATTGCTAAGGCAAAGAGGAAGTGAAAGGTGGAGAGGTACATCCACATCAGAATACTGTCCTAGTATTAAATGAAAGTATATCTGAAAGGCTGGAGTATAGTTTTCTTTTTCAGATGTTTTATTTCCAAGTGTTATGCAAAGCTTAGCTGAGGCTGTAACCTGAAACAGCTAAGAACAATTCTCCCCCTGTAAAGAAATCATTTTTCTGTGCTGGAGCAGATGTGTTGAGATGTGTCAGATGCTCATACATCAGGAACTGTGAGGGGACTGTGAAAAAGTGTTTCCAAGACTGCAAGGAGACAGTTAAAGAGAAAGAGCTTTGTGCAAGTGTCTCAGAGGAAACATAATAAAGAAAAGCAAAGGAGAAATGGACTTTTTCCAAAATCTGCGTATAATCTCAGATGCAGGAATAGCTTTATTCCCTGGATGTACCCATTTTCTGTATGTCTTATATAATGAAAACAGATTTTCTTGGGCAAAATTCATTTTTAGAATTTGAAAGAAAAAGAGTGGTTCTAACTGGGAAAGAAAATGAAAAGCAACAAGCCATTGTGAGGTAAACAAAAGTGGGATGTGACATTGAATCTCCAAGTTGAGATAAATGTCATAGAAGCATTTTATTTTTGGCCAGCAAAAAAGCACACTGGTCTCTGTGCTGACCAAGGAAAGAATGTGATGCTCCTCTGCATGGAGCAACAGAAATGCCTGAAGACTCCTCTAGGACTTTCTAACATCACACACATTATGCTGGGGAGAACAGCCTTTCTAGAGACATTGGTCTCTAGATGGAGATGTGACAAGTACCTTCCTTGGGACTTGAGGCAAAGTTGCAACTTGGTCCTGATGTATTAGAAGTCTGGAAAGGAGCAAAAAGAAAAAGCAGGAGGTAGAGCAGTTACCTTACACGTAGAGAAACCTCTAACTCTCTTGCACAGATTGGTAGCCTTTCTAACTACCCCTGTGTTACTGAAGCTTGAATCATCCAGCTGCCTCCGAGGATGTGAAACATTTGCCCAAGCTTATACAGTTGATGTGAGCATCAGATGTGTCGGGTGATTGATGGCTGTTCAAGGTCTTTTTGTAAATTGGCCTTGTATCCTGGATAGTAGAAAGAATAAGTTTGACAGTTACTGTGGTCTTTTAAACAGCATTCCTTGTCAGCAGTCAGACCTCTGCAGATTGCTTTCTGATCCTACTGAACAGCATGCCAAATATATTGTTATTTTATGAGCATCTTTCCACCCTCTCAATTCCAAAAGTTTCTGAGGAGAGTGAGGCTCATGAGCAGAGTGCTAATATAGCCCATAAATCACGTTGATGGCAGTACAGTGCTTGAGTATTCCCAGGGGAGAAGGTTTTACAGCCCTTACCAAAATCCTTTGCTCTACATCAGGCATAATACCTGCCATAATGACCAATGCCTGATTCCAAGTTGCAATTTATTGCTAGCTGCCATTCACCTTTATTTAATTTGTAGCAGGGCTGAGAGCCTGACAGTTAGGAGTACAGCATGAATCTCAGTAGACCAACACTCATCAACTTCTTGTGGAGTCTGGACAAACCTCTGCAGGCTGCACCTGCAACTCAGGTGTGCTGGTCACAAGCTGCCCTGAGTACTGCTTTCCTCATTGAAGTTTTTCCTACCATCTGAATCAAAACTACCCAAGATGAAAGGGTTAAGCAGCTTAGTACTTTATGCCAAAATAACTATTTTATAGGCCCAGTTCTGAGAAACAGTCCAAAATCCTCTGAATCTTGTATAAGAGCATGGTGGAAGCACACTCCATGCATGCCTTGTTCTCAGTAAGCATGAGATTCCAGCAAACCCTGGAGCATGAGCTTGTGGGATCATTGAACAGATCTGATCTATCTGTCCTAATGAAACTAACATATATGCCTAAGCTTTCTCTATCTGTCAAGGGAGAGTTAAGCACTGGAAGAGGAGATCCAAGAGGCAACAGGCATAACTGTTGTTGTGTTTGACAGGTACAATTGGTAAAGGTAAAGCAGTCCTAGCAGAAGGGGCCATAACCCAGAGCTACACCACAGCAGGGTGTATCGAGTCAAACTCACTTTGACTCTTCATTTAATTTGTTTGCCAACCTTTTTTTCCAGTGGAAGGAAAAGATATAAATGAGACATAAATGGTTCTTGCTCTACAGTCTAAAGAAACATTCCTACATTTCACAGTTTCCATGTAATATCTTACAATTACAGTGGGAATAACCGTAACTTCCTTAGCTCACACAGATAGGAAATGGTACATAAAAGATCTTGAGATGCTCCCAGACTAAAATAATGCATATTGTGAAAAAAGTCCCTTAGGCAGAGGCGGTAGTATTCATCACACCAGAGGCCTGGTGTGCTAGATACCTTGTAAAGATGTAGAAAATGACACTTTGTCCCCCAGGTCCCCAGTTATTGTCCTCCTCTAGTAGCTGTTAAGTGTAAGCCCAGTAGCCTGTTTGCATACTCTGTGATTGGTATCAATGTTTGTATTAGTATTCAAAAAACAACAAAGGGTATGTTAAAAATAGCAGAGATGACAGAAAGAGGGCAATTACTTGGTTGTGTGAATAGGAAGGATAATATTAAGTTACTGTGTAATTAAGGTTAGACCAAGGTGAAACAAAGATAGCAAACAAGAAAACTAAGGAAAGGTTACTTGTTCTGGACCCAAACCTATCCCTACTGAATGTAATGACACATTTGCACTGACCTCTGTGAAAATGAGTAGGAGTAGATTTGAGGCTAATTTAGAAAAATATTCATAAGGCAGTTTAGTGAAACTTGATAATATATATTAGAAAAAGAAATCACAGACAAATAGATAAATGGGAACTTATTGAACTGAGCTCATCTTGGTTTGATATGAGCTGTTCTCTTGCATCATGCTGTGTGCTCATTATGAGAGGTGAAATGCATGGTTTCGTTCCACATGAGATTATTTATGGGCTTTTTTCAGGGCAAATCATTTTCAAAAGGCCTGAACCTGGATGTACTCTGCCACTGGTCAATCTTGGTCTACAAGGCTGCTTACCAGCAGGGTATCAGTGCTGTTTTCATGCTTGACTGGGGAACATTTGTGGCTTAAATCCCATCTTGTTTGCAGCTATCAGAAAACACTGAGTTCTTTTACTGAACAGACATGAAAGTTATTGATTTCTCCTCTGTGCTCACAGGAACATTTGCTGGGGGGTTGTTGGTACTGCCTGAAATGTTTCAAGAAAATCGCTTGTGATACAGAGAAAAAAACTAATTAAATCTTCAGAGAGGAAAAGGACTTAAATGATGAAAGATGGTGGTAAATTACTTAGCTAACAAATAGATGCCTTGGAAATGGAAGTACAAATTAGGTTATCTAATTTTTCACTGCAAACCTAAGCAGTTCCATTAATATGATTTTCATCTTGTGATAATATTTCATGGCTCATCAGGAGCTTGCTGAGACATACTAATGACAGCTGGAAACAATGGTAATACAAAGCTTTTGTTTCCAGGTAAGGTGATGAGAATTTTCCTAAGACAAGGACCTTAAAAAATGATGATGCTTTAATATGTTGTTACATTCATAGTACCAGTGAACATAATGCTGTATGTATTCAACTGAATAGAGCATATGATGATAATTTATACAAATTAGATCCCTTTACCTTAATGTGCGTTGTCAATATTTCTGCACTGGGCTGCAACGCAGGGCTGCACTGAGAAATGGGGGAGTTGGGATGTACATTGGCCATGCATCAGGTAGGCTTCTTCTGGGACATGAACCAGTGCTTTTCTCTCTGGACTGGCGTGCTGCTGCACATGTTATGCTGCAGTATCAGTATGGCTTTTTCACTGCATTCCCCTTCTCCCCAGACACACTCAGAGCATCACTCTTGAGCTCTTACTTTTATGTTATTATGGTTAGGAACTGCAGTTTGGGAGGTCAGCAGGTGGAGGAGAGGAGAGGAGAGGAGAGGAGAGAATATCTAGCTACTGCTCAGAAGCTTTAGTCACATCTTTTGTAAGGTATCAGGTCAGATTTTCCAGATTTCCCAGCAACCTTCTTTGTGCCCACTATGTGTACTTGTGCCACTATGCATTGTGCATAAGATCATTCACTTGGACCACGTGCTGCAATCACCAGTGTTTTGATTTTCTTATACAAACATTGCTTTCACTATGTTTCAGAATTAATTCTGCAGTGAGAAAAATGCATATTGCTCATGGCTGTCTGTAACTTATCTCATTCCACCTGTCTGTACACTGATATTCTGCAAGCTCATTTTATAATATACAGAGTTTTTTTTCCCCCTTATTTAAAGCATGATTTTAAATCTAGGAGTAACTGGGAGAGCTGTTGTGAAATTATGGGAGAGTTTTATCTCCATTAATTCCAAGAGCACCTTGCTACAACTTATTTTGTGGTTAGTGCAATGTGTATAGTGGCAGAGACAGATAAACAAATGAACATGATGCTATTTTAAAACCAACAGTTTTTTAGCAATAGCTATACAGAGTGCATTTGTGACAAAGGAAGAGGGACATATTAATTTTTCTTTTGAAGGGTGACTTCAACATGGTTTTGGATCTGGTCACCCTGCCCTCCCTGCTTTTTCTGTAAATGATTAATCAATGAAGTCAATCAGCAGCAGTATCAATTGCTATTTAACAGCATCAGGTATGACAGTGTTCAGCTAGGGCAAACGACTATATGGTGGAGCCTGTTTGTGACCTTTTAAAGCAGACTACTGCATTTTACATTAGACAGAGCAGGTTGTAAGACCTCCATTGTAGGTACATTTAAGTGAAGCAAATCGGATCCAAGTCCTGTCTAGCCATGACAAATTTTTGCCAGTTCCAGACAAGAAATGTACACTTGTTTGCTTCCAATAGTTGTGGACTTGTCAGATGGCATTTTGAAGCTCAGAAATAGCAGATGAGCTTAAAAGCCTGAAAACATATAGTGCGGGGATATTGCAGAAGCAGCTCTTCCTTTGCTCTTCCTACTAACCTACCAGTGCTCCCTACCCCACCGCTCATTTTGGGTATACCTGACAGAGCCTCAGTAGGGAACCTGCAAAAGAAGATCAACTCCTAGCAATTATATTCTTCAAGCTGTGAAAATAGAGCTTTTCCCCTTTTGACTCTAATTCTGTATGAAGTATGTATTGTCCACTAAGGTGTGTAGTCACAGAATCCAGTTTACCACCCTCTGAAATATGCACCTGCACAGAGAAATTGCCCTAGTACATCACTAAAATTACGAATTTTCCTGACTTACTATACATTGCTAATGAAATAAGCTCTCTTCCTTCATTAGCAACTTAATAGGTTTTCTGCTTCATGTCAGCTGTAACCCTCATTTAACATCACCAAAGGAAAATTATTTTGTTTCCACATCAGAAACATGGATATTTTACTCCTACTATATTGCGCTCAATAACCAATATTCCCACATCACTAGGTTTAAATGAAGATTCTGAATCTCCACAATATCATCTTGGAAGGGGACAGGGCTTCCTTTAGAGATGTTAAGGACAGTGCCCCTTCTGCACTTACACATTGGTAGCTAGAGTAGTCTACATGCTCTGTGAAAGAAATCCAGCTTTAGGGTGTAAAATGTGACCAGGAAAGAAGGAATCATGAAATATAACAGTCAGAGACTTTACAAATCTTAAGAGATGAATTCTAGCGGAGCAGTAGGTAGTGTATCTGTCAAAGCCAGCTGTTCCCTTGGCATCCTTTTTCAAGGGAAAATTAAAATCCATGATTATCTGCATTCAATCTATACCATAAGAATGATGATAAGACTAATGATTAAAGCTGTGTTACTGTCTCAAGGGTCCCCCTGCTGTTTACATGCCTATCTCCTCCTTGGGAACCATAGTGATAGATGTAGCTATCTGACACAATCTCCAATTGCTTGAAATATGGTTCCCTGACTGGTTCACATATGTGCTGCCCCTCTTGCTGAGTTGTTTGTGATGCAGGTATCTGTTTCCTACTTGTTTAAAAAACCTGAAGGAATAATTTAATCCATATGAATGGTATCAGCCTATGGTCCCAAAGTGAACAGTGAAGCTATAATTTAGTTTCAGGGCTCTGTAGCTCATAAGCCATGAGAATGAAGAAGGCTTGTTCAACTGAATGACTATCTTACTCATTCAAACACTGTGTAATTGATCTATACTAGACGTTATGAAATGTTCCTTGGTTTCAGTGCTGTTAAAAGTTTTTTTTTTTTTTTTTTTTTTCTTTTTTTTTTTGTATTTTGGTCATTTATTTAGGTTCATTCCTGTCTCTTCATTACTAGTGCTGGTTAAAAAGGCCTGATTAGGAAAATGAAGAGACTTATGGTCTTTTCTTTAGCCATCTATTCTAATTGCATGTGAATCAGTCTTGTTTTCCCATGTATTGTTCTGTCTCTTTTTTTTTTTTTTTTTTTTTTTTTTTTTTTTTTTTTTTTTTTTTTTTTTTTTTTTTTTTTTTTTTTTTTTTAGTTTATTTTATTTTTCTAGGGATATTGTTTACTGCTTGCTTTCATTCCCAGTGTGGGACACAGGGTTAAAAACATGTTGGAACATTCTTGAAAAACAAAGACGTTTGGCAGAAATGTGTATTTGGAGTCACTCCTACCCAGGCAGAGCAGGTAATTGCCTAGCCAAGGCCTGAGGCTCAAAAGGATTAGGAAGGGCACTGATCACTTAATTAACTAAGTATTTGACATCCACTCTGTATCTCCACATCTTTGTATTTCATTTCCTGAGCCCCACAGGCCTAGTCCACCTATGTCTGCAAGCTCAGTGTAGTACTCCTCTTTTGGGGAACAATGTGGTGGCAAGGTACAAGTAACTTGTCTCTGGCCTGTCACTGCACTGTCTCTCTGATGGAACACAAGCAGTAGTCAATACTTAGGTAAAGTGGTCACAGCAGTAATGGCAATCAGGAAATACAGTACAAGGTTTGTTCTTCATTGTTATAGTAACTTTTTTTTTCCTGTGGCTAAAGAAAAGTGATAGTGTTGCTTGGTTTGTTTAATTTTGCAGGCTACCCTTAAAATTATAAAAAAGATGTAATTGCTTTAGCAGGTTCTATCTCATTATTGTCAGGACACTCAGTAGTAATTAGGCTTTGAATCCCAGTGACTTGGATGAGAGAAGCTGCAGTTAAGCTCTTAAAGGCAGGTTTTAAGAAGGCGTTTAGATGCCTGTCAAGGTTTAGAGTTGGGCTGGCCACTAGATGAATGACAGATGCTCTCTATTGACCCCTCTCTCTTCCCAAAGGGAAAGAGAAAGTGAATAAGGGAGAGAGACTTCTGGATTAGAAAATAAAAGTAAAACAGCTTTAATGAAAATAATAATAAAATGAAAAAAATACAAATATATACAAAATCAATATTGAACCCAGCCTCCCTGGTGGCAATTATATCACCATCACCACTGATGTTGTGGAGCAGGCACTGGGGAAGAGTCAGACTGGATTCAGCAGCAGATGGGAACTGTATTCAGGAGCTGGATTCTGGAAGTGGATTCGGGAACACATGGGTTGGAATCAAAGGCAGAATGGACAGAGTCCCCCTGAGACGCTGCCCACTGAAGAAGAGACCTTGACCCTCGTGATCCCTCAGCTTTATCCAGTGGAATCCCTCACTAGTAAATTTGGGGTCACCTGTTCACTCCTTCCCACAGGTGTGGCTTTTTACTTTCTGCACCCCTGCATGTGGTACTCAAGATTTAGCAGTGACATTGGTCTCTGTAGGAGCAAGTGTAAGCAAGAGCCTTTCTGCGTATCAGTCCTTGGTAGTAACTATAAACATCAAGTCTTATCACTGCTAGAAGCAGACACTGTCTGCAAAAATATGCTGTTAACTTCAGAAAGTGCAGTGAGTTAGAAGAGACTGAGCTGAAAAGTAAAATCACTGAACAGAATTAGTTCTGTTCTAACCCAAACCAGGATAATGCCTAAATACGCTGATGGTTTCCTCTTACCTTTTGCAACAAGCACTATGAAAAAGTCTTCTGCAGGATTTAATTCTCCTTGATATGTGCATTTGCAAGTTCACTTCTAAAAATAACCTTTGAAGCCCTTTTGAAAATGTTACCCTAGGAGAGTACCGATGTTGCTAAAGGGCTGTAGCTTGACACTTTTAAATACTTAGGCTCCTTCTGTGAAGGTGCTGGGTTTGGAGTTATCACAGATGTATCAGGGATCTGATTCAGTCTATCTCTTTGTGTCTTCCTAAGGTGTGTGTGCAGTTGGGGAGGGAGCTGGATAACCGGTAACACAGTGAAAGTGCATTTGTTCATACATGCAAATGATTATTCATATAATATTTTTGCTTCATTGGCCAGGTCTGTCAGGTATCCACCCACCTACAATTAGCAGACTTAGAAATGTCACAAAAAGAAGGGCTCGAATACTTAACACACTGAAGGCTTGGTTCAGGTCATGTTTAATAATACTGCCTTTGGAGTCAGCCAGCAAGAATCTTCACAGTGTTGAATCTGATGCCAATGCGGAACACGAGAACTAAAAACCTCCAATATACTGGGTACGAAAACCACAACAAATGTGAAAAAGAATATGTAATACATAGCACATCTATGATTTAAAAAGTGATTACCACTGATTTTTTGTCATTTCCATAGGATATCTGAAGGAACATGCACTTAGGTAGATAATTTGTATAAGAGTCTTTCCTTTAGGAGCAGATTTGACCTTCCATTTTCAGTAATTCTGTAGCAAAAATTAGTATTTTCTTCACCTTGTCTCCTGCTTCAAGATCCTCTTGCTGCTGTGCCTTATAACTATCAATCTTCATTTACTTTGCTGTACAGAAAAAAATTAAACTTCCAGGAGGGCCCTTTTTTTTTTAAAGTGCAGCATAATTCCTTAGTACCATTGATACTTGTTGAACTGTCACTTGTTATATTGGGTGAGAAATGATGTACACCTGTACTTCATCTTCATATCAACGAGAGCCCAATGATCAATTTATTTTCTTGTCAAATGCATTCTTTAATAGGTTGCATTTTGTGTGGATGACTATTCTGATAAAATCAATTTAATTAACCATTAAGATTTGACAGAACACATTCAGGCAGTGTCATTCATTTAAAAAGAATAATAATTTCAATCAAAGACAAGTTGCCAACCATTCTAATGAGGTATCTCAACATTAACAGGGTTTCATGCTAATGATCAAAATGAGATATTCCAGGGTTTCTGACAAATTATGATTATAAACCAGATATTGCATTAATACTAGGGTACACTGTCACTATTTATTCACCAAGACATCAGTGTTTAAAACAAATTTGAATGAGGTCCTGCATGCCTAAGTTGGTTGGGAAAAGAGGGAAACAAATAATCCTCGACTCAGCTTGTCATTCAGCAGCTTGTACCACTCAGTTCCTGCAGGGAGGCAGGCAATACTGTTACAGCACATCTCATACTTCGTGGGGTGCAGGTTTCCTATTAACAAATAAGCAGTGGTGTATGCAGCTTACTGGAGTTTACATTGCTGTACTGTGCTATCGCTCCATAATATTATAGTGGGAAGCTGGATATCAGCAGGATCTATTACAATCCTGGATGATTAAAGTACCTCTTGGCTTTTCACAAGATTTTAAATTCAGAATGAAGGAGGGCGAGGCATAGTATGTGAGAGAAACACAGAAAGAAAGGCAGAGGATTATGCTTCAGCAGCCTTCATGATAAAATAGTAGTAATTAGTTTCAGTAAAATCCCATAATAGTTTTTTTGCACTTTGTAGGAAACCAAGTGGCAGACAGATAAAACAAATTACTTTACTCAGTGTAATTAGCAAGCTATTACAAGGTTCTGCATATGTTTCCCCATGACTGCAAAGATCATGCCCTGCTTTTCCAAGAACTTTATGCTCCTGAAAAATCTCATCCATTTAAAACCTATCATTGTGAGTACATAGAGCCACTACATCTCTCTGAGCACAGCCCGCATTGTAGTGGAGGCCTCAAGAGATAATCAATTCTGTGACTGCATTGAGGGGAAGGGGAATTTGGAAAGCTTCCTGCTTACTCATCTGAAATAAAGCTCTAGTGTTACTACTGTGTCTATGACTCTATGACACGTAGCACCAGGAAAACATTTGGGCTTTATTGTCCTGCATTCTTGCACTGCACTAGCAGATTTAAGTGAAAACGTGCACTACAGGTTTAAGTGTTCAGACTTCCATGGCTGATTCCTGATAGTGACTCCATTAGAAAAGAAAAATGATTTCTTGGCAAAAGAGTAAAAGATTTCAAACTACTTAGAAATGGTGATGAAAATCAGTATTCAGAATTTTTTCTTTTGCTTGAAAATGTTTTTCAAGTTTATGCTTCAAGAAGGGACCCGTCCTGGTAAATTAAAGATTGGCTTCCTATAAGAGTAATTTAGTCATTAAACAAAAAATAAAAAAATACCTGAACATGTACGGTACAGAAAAATTACAGGTTTGAAATAATTATGTTGAAGAATGCCCCTTAATGCGTGGTCAGCATTGCTTTATCGCTACATTTTAATGAAAATCACGCAGAATATGAAGATCCTCACATTTACAAATAAGAAGTTTAATTTAGATTTTTGAAGACAAAGCCTTTTTTATTGCATAGGGAACAGGGGAATTATATTGGTATAAAATGTAGGAACAGTGTAGGAAGTAATATTTTATTCTCTAGCAAGGCTCTGTCCAAGAGCACCAGCTCTTCTGACATATGCTGCCTGGCCATGATTTCAGTGAGGACTGTTTCAGTGAATAACTAGTTTCTACAAGACTCTTAACTCCATTCCTAAACTAGAGACCACTAAGCATCAATAGTGAAAAACGTTTTATGTTATAATTAGGCTTGATAGGATTCAACATGTCTTTTTACTGAAAATTTCTGGTTAATATCAAAGCTTGTTCTTGGTAATCAGTTTTAAATTGTTTAAGCCTCCTCTCATCATTCACTTCTGGACTTTCAAACGAGCTCAGTAATCTTGGGTTGGCCAACCAGCTGTTTTAGACCAGAAATCAGAGCTTATGCAGATTGGGTGAAACCTAGTGCTGGCATCCCAAAGAAGAAAGCTATGAACTTGCATCTTTTCATAACTAACTTTATTGATATGATTACTTTGATGATTATCACAACTGAATTGTGTATGTTAAATGAGACCTTGTACAACAATTTATTTATTCCCTCTGCCAGCCAGAGTGCAGAAGACTTACTGGTACTAATGCCTAACAACCCAATAATTGGGTTAGTGAATGGTCAGATTTACTAGCATCAGTTAGAAGAAGAACCAAATTGTTTTATCATGATCTCTTCCCATCACTCACCTTCCTACTAGTGATTAATGGTGGTGAAAAAAGAAAATAACATGGAGATATCTTGAAACATGGTAAGTTACTGGAGACTAATGGCATGTTCATGAGCAGTAACAAGACTCAGTCTGCTTGGATGGTGGGGGAAACATATGGCAGGGCCTGGGACTGCAGGAGATGACTCTAGTAAACATACTTCAGGAAGAAATAGATTTTCTTTGGAAATTTTGTTGGAAAACCTTGGAAATCTCTGTATTAACAAAACCAGCTCGGTTTTGCTGTTATCTCCTTGTTGAATTATTGATCCAAGAACAGAAAATGTGCTTAATGGAAATGTGGGTGCTATAATTATTGATCTATTTTTTTAATGCTGTCTTCCAATGAAGCAGAATTTATTGATTTTATGGGGAAATGTTATTATGGTAATGTCAGAACTTAGTGGTGCACTTATTAAAGAAAGAAGGGGGCAGCAATAATGTAGATTACCATGTTAATACTGTTTCTCATCAAGTTGCTACTTAGTTACCAGAATTACCATGAATCAACATATGTTGTTTCACAGCAATTAATAAATAGTTAGTCTTCTGTCACTATTATGTCAAGCTTTAACATTACTGTTGTTTTATCTGCTCTGTTATAGGTGAAGCCTGAATTCATTTTTGATCTCCAAGAGTATCGTGTTGAGTCTAATAAAACTCGGGCTTCTTGGTTGCCTCTATCCACAGCAAAGCAGTTCTGCCTCAAAATGGCAGAATTTGTGCTCTAAGTTCTATTGCTACAGGATAAGGGAATTCATAAGGGGAACAGAAGATAAGAGCAGCAGCAGAATATCCTGTGCTAAACCCCAGGCCTCTGTGACTGGAAGCATCTGTATACTAGTTTGAGAAATATAATACTCTCTCCTCTACTTCAGTGTAAGATACAAACATTATTAAAAACCACTTAAAGAAGGAAGGTTCTTTACAAACTCTGCACATCAAAATTGTGCTTTGGGTTAGTATGTGGGCATTGCTGGAATAGGTATGTTAGGCTTGCAGCCTCTCAAAACATTTTCTTACAAGGTCATGAAATGCTGCATGGTCACAGTTGGTAGTTTCCTCAAAATGTTGGTGTTTCTTCACTCAGGACCATGTGAGGTAGCAGGGAGCTGAAGACACTGATTGCCAATTCACACCTCCAGCCTGGATCTGAACATGCAGTTACCATTCTCATTAGCAACAGTTCTATATGATGGTAAAGAGCAAAAATAAGGGCTTTAAAATGTTTCTTAATGTCTTTTAGGCATTAAGGACAAAAAAGGGAAAGAAAGAAACTCATGACAGTTTTCATTATTATTCTCCCACATGGCAATCAAATTGGATCCTATTCTACACCTTTCATCATATCAATGGTTTTGCAATTGGAAGTGTGTACCCAGAAATAACATGGGCTTCTGAACAGTCCAGCTGATTGACAAATTCGTTAGCAGAAATAAAAGAAATGTGAATAGAAATGATTCATCTTTGATGCAGGAAAACACTTGGCCTTTAATTGTATAACACGGCCAAAAATCCTTTGGACTGAAATGTACTCAAAAGGCAAGGGAGACCTGATAGATGCTTGAGGGGTTGGGATTTTCTGACCAAAATGATTTTGCTAAGGTTTTTGTAAAAAACCTGTGATCCAAATGATATTTTAAATGCGGAAATAATGTCAATGTAAACTGAGGTAAAGCAAACCTGTTAAAGCAAAGTGCACCAGTACCACTGAGGCTACATGTTTTATGGCACAGCTGGTCACATGCAGCTTTACATGGATATGTGAATGTTGGCATGAATGATAAAGGGGCCTGTTTGAAAAATTATTAATGAGATTTCTCAGCAATGACACCTTTATTGCCTATCGATCAACTTCTCTGCCAGATGAAAGATGGGATTATAAATGTGATGACACATTATAAGTTTGTTTGTTCAAAATGTAGAAACAAAGAATGTTAGTTTCACCTTCTTATCCTTGCCCAAGTAAACATGTCATTTTTTGGATTAATTTTGATATACACGTTTAGATATACATCTGATGAAAGCAACAGACATACATTTAGTCCTGTCAAGTTTCTGGCCAACCTGGTGGTCAAGAGTGTTATCATCACATGTATGTCTTTCTGTTCCTGAAGAGAAGTTAAAGCATGCCTATCTAAAAACATATGTTACTTCTTCAATAAAGAAAAAAAGAACGTTTATGGCTTGATATTAGTAATAGAGACTTACCTGCTGAACAGACCTCACAGGGGCAACAGAAACCTCCCACAAACACCTTCTCAACATCCAAGCCCCTGAATCTCAATTCCAAATTAAAAAGATCTTCCATTAGTAACAGTACTGCTCAGTCCCTGTGGGCCATTTACCTTTAAAGTTCAACTCTAAAAAAATGACTCTGCAAAAATGGCCTCACAAGGATTTTTTGATAATTTTCAGTAATGAGAAACTTCACCTGTTCAATTCCTAAATAAAACAATGGGTTTTTTTCTTCTGCCAACCAGTCTTACATACATAGCTTGAGAAGAAGAAAGTCAAGACACATGCTTTCATTTTCATAGTTTACTAACAGTGCACTTACTCGGGCCTTAGCAATTCTGTTTGTGGTGTGCAAGATGGATTAAAACCCGTATCACTCCCCTGTAACATAATGGAGTCTGCAGTGCTACCGAGAAGTAGTAAAAGTAATGGAAGTATATTTCAGCCAGTAAAGCAAACAGATACTACTATTGAATACACACTAGAAGCAGATGGCTATAATAAGACATATAGCTTGCACAGACACTTTCAGAACAAAAGAAAAAGAAAATTCCTTTTTAGTCCTGATTTCCTCACTGTGTCAAAATAGCATTCAGTCACACAAAGGTGGCTGTGGCTTTGCCATGGAGACTAAAGCTAAGAGTGCTGGAACCTTTTCCATTAAGGTGTTGTTTTGTAAAGGAGAACAAAATATTAAATGAAAGGATACATAACATGAGAAACATCTGCATAGCTCAGAAATTTGCTACTGTTTAAAAACAAGTCTCAAAGCTAAAGTATTTTAGATGAAAAAAAATAAGTATTTCTGTTGGATGCACTGCTCTGAGAATCTTGTGGGATTTAATTTTTCTTCATCATGTACCTTTTTTTCCCCAATGCATTTACACTCCCAGTCAAACTACATCTCTCCTGCAGACCAGGAACTCTCCTGGGATACATTGTGCATAATGGATGAGACATCTGGCTGGAATCCCAGGCATGCAGGGAAGAATGGAATTTGGGGATGTTTGAATCAAAGCTGCAGTGAGGCATTGCAGCTGCATTTTGAATTTGTATTATTTCAGCTTTGATCACATTTTTTTTCCAAGATGGATAGGCTACACATTCAGTCTTAGGTTTGTGAGGCAAGAAAGCCAATAGACATAATTAAAAATCACGTTAATTTTTTAGAGAGTAAGAAGGACAGGAAAAGAAAATAAATTCTAAAGAGCCCCAGCAGACGCATCCTCTGGGGATTTAAGACCATTGCCCCAAATCTGCCCTGACACTCACCTGACTCGTCTGTCTTTGCTTCCCTGGCATTACTCCTTCACCTTGTTCTTCTGAGGAACAACATGAATATGTGACCATGAGGGTCTGGGCTGAGGTAGGAGAAATTAATTTCTTCCTGTCTCTTGATATTTCTACCAGTGACTGAAATTGTTCATATTTGGGGAATTACATTTCTTGAGTCCTAGATTTCTAGGCAACAGTGGCAGACTTTTCCTTCGCAATATTCCATCCAAGGTATTGTGAAGAGGCAGGAAAATTATGTATAAAAGAAAGTTTCAAACTTTTAAATTGGTTTTAAGAGCACTTAATGTTTGTAGCTGTTAAATCTTTTTAATTATTTAGTAGTCCTGAGGGCACCTGGAAATTAAAGGATGATTGGAAGAAATAATAACATGATGAGGAAATTGGGGATACAGAGTGTTAAACTATCTTTCAAAGTGTCAGTAATTAAAATTAATTAAGGTTCATGACTACCACTGAGAGACTGTAGAAGGAGGGTGATGCTATAGGGAAATGAGGAGTTATTTGAATTTTTTTTCCCCTCGCTGGCCATTTGTCTGTTGCCAGAGAAATTTTGAAAAGTTTTTGATGAGTTGTTTTGCATTTGAATTGTTAAGATTTTTTGCTCTTTTTTGTTGGTTTTTTTTTTCCAATAAAAATTACTCCATAAAAGCTAGGAATAATTTCTAATTTTGAAAAAGGACAAAAGAATACCTTCCATTACTTTCTAATGTTTTTAATATGCAGAAGACTCCTCCCCTGCATGTTTACATTGTATGTGTTGTGCTGATTCAGCCATTATCATTTTATGCTGCCATCAGTTGCCTGATCACACAGGCCAACACTGAACTCAGCAACATCCCCTTGGAAGTCTTCTTTCAGACAGTCCTATCATAAGTTCCCATTGGCCCAGCTCCTCTGCTGCCCCTCTGCTGCCAGCATCACCTGCTGGGCACAACAGACAGAGATGGCTCCCTCAGTGGCCCTTCACATGGAAGGACACCACCTAGAGAGCTCAGCAAGATACAACCAGCCCCAACAGAAGCCACACCCAACAGGAAGCTCCTCCCACTAATCAGCTCCTGGTTGATATAGCCCTGGCCTCCCCCCCCCCCCCAGCCACAAACACCTGGGTGAGGGCAGAGTCAGAGAGGCATAGGTGGGCCATGTGCTGCCTCTGGAACACGAAGCCAACAAGAAAACACAACATTCTGCAAGGCTTTGACTCATTCATAGGTCAACTCCAACTTGAGGCCCGCAACTCAGGCCCCAGCACTTCAATATCAAACGAACAATATGTAGTTCTATCAGTAGCATCTGATTTTACAAATATCCATGCTTACTTGCCTTTTAGAGAGAAATATTCCCTGTGTATTATATGGTCAGTTTAGCAGGTACTTAATGAAAACTTGGTCTCTGATATTTTCCTCCAATAATATGTTTATAGAGAAACTTTCAGAGTCCTTTCATGAGGCCAGAGAGTATCTCAGTTAAGTGTGTGAGTACAATTTTATTGTCTTGTTCAATGAGACATGAGACTTGCATGGTAAATTGATTCTATATGTCCTTTCATGAAGAACTAATTCTACATTAGTTCATCCTCTGACAAGTTATATTTATGGAGGAACTTAATATCCACTTAGTCTTCTGCTCCCTTTGATGCCATATGAATAATCATATGACAAGAAATGTGTTAATACCATATTTTTATTTGTGTACAAAACCAAAATTATACTTGAAACTGAATTTTTAAAAACAATGTTGCTTTTTTAAACCTATGACTTTTATCCTCCTTTTGGTGACAAGTTACACTGTTTGTGCTTTATAGCTAGACACACAAAGGAATTTATTCATGGGAGCTCATCTGCCATTTTATTTGTCTGTACACAGAGCACCAAAGATGCTCTGTTGCTGCCACCGACTGAAAGCGCCTACTTTTCTTACATTTAGGTTTTCTTGCTCGTAGTTGTGTCCAGATGCACCTCTGCTTTCAGCAGAGGTCTTTTTCTCTTGTGTAGGACAGAATAGGCAATCACTTTGCCTGGTGGCTTAATGCATTTGCAGCACATGCCTCATAGTTATCAATGAAATATTGGGAAGGTGTATTTTCTATTCTGCTCCTTGCTCCTGCCTTTCCCAAGGCATCATGTGGTAACCAGGATCAGGAAGCAGCCACAAAGGGCATTGATGTCTTCCCCTCTCTCGAGGCCTGTACTTACATTGCCCATCTCTCAGGCACTGATTCTGCAGCAGTGTGACAGCTCTTCCTGGTAGTGGGGTAGTAAATCAGTCCACCTTGATCTTTTCTGTATAGTATAGTCACCAAGTCAGGCCTTGGATACATAAAACAAAATGACTACCTGGCACTGTCATGAATTTGAATGGATACCTACCAGCTTCATAGAAAATTTTTGAGTGAGTGATTTCTGGTGTTAGAAGGATGCAACTTTCCTCCTTCCTCAGCAAGAGACAGAATGACAGGACTAGAGGGCTACTTGGCCTCTTTCTCTGGAGGAATCAGTATTTAATTACCATGTAATAAGTGAAAGAGTTTTTTACAGAAAGGAATAAGAATTCTCTTTCTAGAAATCCCCTAAAGTAACGATGAGCAGGATGCTTTCTGGCATCTAATGTTTGAATCTGTTCAGCTGGAGGCACAAGTTGGATCCAAGTCTCTTATGCAGTGGTGTAACAACTGTCAGCTGTGGGATTGGAGGGTCCAGAAATTTTTCCTCTGACAGTGTCTTGAAACAGAGGAATAACCTGTTCTTCCTTTTTCAGAGGACCATCTTCCCCTTATCTCCACATCTGTAGGCACCTGAATCTTATTTCTCATGTCACTCTAAGTTCGTGCAGGATCCACAGTGCCATCCAGTCACTGTGGCTGAAGCTGTGGCACTGGAAGGAGACAGGGAAGAGCTGAGAGGGAACAAGCTGGGCTGTGTCCTGCTAATTCCTGCTTGGGGTAGCCCTAGGCATTGCAATGCATACTGTAACCACTGGATAAAATATGCAAGCAGATGCTGGCGAAGAGTCCAGGTGAGGGCCCTCACTACTGAGCTGAGACATCTTGCTCTGGCTTGTAATTCTCCTTCCAGTAGGAGGGATTAAACAGCTCCCCCAGAGGCAGGTCCTGAGCATTTCCAGGCTCCCTGCTATGAAACCACAAACGAAGTCCTGTCCTAAATGCCCATGCTGTCAAATTGTGGTGTGTCACCCAGATTCCAGGCTGGAGCAGCCAGTTGGGCTTTGTGGCACTGACTGCCACAGATAATGTAATAGGCAGAGAATTCACTGCACGTTACTCAGGTATGTTGCATAATGAACGACAGAAATAGGTGCCTTAGTGCAAGGTTAATCTCTTTTGCAGGTTCCTTCTATGTTGTTTCTTATGGCTCTTATGATTGCAGGCAAAAAATTCAGCCTTGACTATAAAATATACCAGACATCTCAAATCTATTTTTCATGTTTATTTTTAGTTAGTGGAGTATTTTTTTCACGGGAACTAAAAGGCATTCAATAAGTTTCAGATAAAATAAATCCATATATAAGTATGTGCACATACCTGTATGCAGAGCTGGAAGCTAATGTGAATCTGAAAGAGGAAGAATTAAAGAAATACAATGTCAGAGAATCTCTGGCAGTGTAAATAGTCTGTGGCATCTAGCTTACTGCAACGGAGAACAAAAATCAGACTGTTTCTCTTTCTGTGAGCAGACAAAATACAGAACTCTTATTTTCTCTCCCAGAAAGGTGTTTTAAATATCCTTATCTAATTCTACAGTAGTACTAGTCAAAGTGTAGGAAATAAACAGAAGACATATAAGAAGGCTACACTGCATGTATAGGTTTACATCTTTCTGGGCCCATGATGATCCTTTGGAGAGGACCTAACTCATCTGTTAGACATCTATGCCCAAACCTTCAGACCATTGAATTCTATTTATTAATAATTTTTGTCTAAAAAACCCCTTTTTATTTCCTGGGCATTTTTTTTTATTATTAATTAAATATTATAACTTTTTTGGGTTTATTTCTTCATGGTCCCCTTTTTCCAGTGTACAGGCTTTGAACAACTTCATCCACATTTTGATTCTTTGAAAAATTGATTTGGAAAGAGACACATGCAATTACTTAGAATAATATGTGCATATGGAAATAGTCCTTGATAACTAAAGCAACTCCAATTTAATAGAATGGCATTTCTATACCATGCATTGGTAAGCTTAAAACAGAATTTCTGTGGAACAAGAATATATATTTTCAAAATGAAATTAATATGAATCTATCAGTACTAATTACACATTCATCCTAAAGAAATCCCACCCTTAGGGTCATGGAGTTCCGCATTATATGTGAATATGTTAAGCAGCCATCAGAGATCATACTACTTAATGTTCTGACTCTGCCTCATGCTCCCTTCTGAGGTGTTTTTTTTTTGGTTTTTTTTTTTTTTCAGTTAAAACATCACGTGTAGAAACAAAGGATCTAAATAACAAGCAAGCAAGCATGAAGGGGTCCAGCCTCCCTGGCGCAGCCGGTTGCTCCGCAGCAGGACCTCCCTGCTGCTGCCTGGGCAGTGGCCGACGCCTGGTCCGGGGAGCTGTGGGGACCAGCGTCAGGCAGGGTCCCCGGCGATCTCCGGAGGGTGATGCTTCCCTCCGAACACAGACGCTGCAGCTTCAGGTGGCACTGGATCGCTGCCCAACAAAGTGAAGAAAATAGTTTCTTGATTACTGAGCTTAAATAATTAAATATTTACTGTCGAGGCGGCATTCAGAATACGAAAACAGAAAACTCTGTAGACGACTGAGTGCTCTGGCTGTAAATTATTATTCTAGGTAGCACATGACTGCTGTAAAATTACAGTATCTGTTTAGGTGGGAAGTGAGAAATGCATTTATCGCTAATATGGTTCCAGGATCCCGCTTACGTGAAAAAGTATAGATACGCGTTATAAAACTGTTTACCATTCTTTGCTCGGTAAATTTGCATGCACATGGCCTCAATAGCTTGTAGATTAGTTAATCCTTCAATATATGTATGTAAGATGTTTTATACTGTTTGCTTTATTTTCTTTATATTCAGTGTCTGCTGGTCCCCTGCTCTGTAAACATTGCACTTAGAGAGAGAAGATGGAAGAAGAGCCAAGAAGTCCCATGCAGGAGTATTACTTGGCTGTGCGGAGATTTTAAAATGATGAAAACATATTTTATTGCAAGGTATTGCGGGGTTTTGGGTACAAGGGCATAGTTTCCTATGCACAACAAGCATATAATAAAACTTCTTGTTCAATGCACAGACCTAATTTACACAGTAAGGAGAACTATGGTCTAGGCCACAAGTTTGTCTTGTGCAAATCCAGTCTTTCTGAAGCAAGTTCCCAAATTGCCCCTACAAACGTGTGTGCAGGCACAGCTCTGCTCAGCCTGGCCCCTCAGAGGTATGGTTCCACTGACTCCAGATTTATCTGGGATGTTTCAGAGGGAAACCTGTTTCATGCGTGCCTTTGAAAATCTGTGGCTCAGGTACCAGAGGTGAAGAAAGGAGCGATTCAAGTTGTGGAGGCTCCTGTTTAAGTGTCCTGTCTCACAATGCTGCTTTTATTGAAAAGGTTTGTTAAAACCTGTAGAATATGCACTATAAATGTACTACACTGTCATCTACCTATTTCCCTACCTGCATGTAAGCAAACCGACTTGCATTCATTTTTATTTTAGTCCTGTTTAAAGAGGAGTCCTGTTCCAAGAGGAGTCCTGTTCCATGCGAAAGCTGGTTTATAGCACATGCCCTCCCTACCTCAAGTCCCAGGCCTTTTTTTTTTTGGGTAATCTAAGCATCACATGGCAGCCCTGATGAAAGACAGCCGTTTGCCCGGAAAAGTGAACAGTCTTGTGAGAGATATTGAACTGTGCTAGAGGAAGCCTGCCTACGCTCGCCTCCATCAGAACAGAGGGAATAAATCATGTTCTCCAAGATCAAACAGACCTTTCCCTGCCTCCTTTTGGTGTAATCACAACGCAGCAAGTAGGGAAAAATAAATCCCGTTGAAATTTTTTTTTTTTCTTTTTTTTTGCGAATGGAATGCGAGCGGGGTGTTTGGTTCTGGCCATCCCTCTCTGGTCCCCGGCGGGTCCCCAGCGCGCCGTTCCCAGTGCCGCCGGCGGGTGTCAGCATCGCTGCTCGGGAGCCCCGGCGGCGGCGGGAGGCTGGGCGGCAGCCCCTCTCCCGGAGCCGAGGAGGGGGCTGGGGAGGCGAGGGAGCTAGGAAGAAGGATTAATGCCCTCCGAGCAGCTTCTTTCCCCTGGTGTCATAGAGGCGTTGTGTAGGTGGAGAGATAAATATTTGTGTTTTGTGGGTCAGCTACACCTGTGGTGGGTAAAGAGCTCCATAAATCCTCTTGTCTGTCCAATAAAGAAAACAATGTTTCATGCTTGTGTGACATCACAAATATTTGCCAGGTCCCACCTGGAGGTCATCAGTATGCAGCTGTCCCCTTCAGCCCCTCATTTTCAGCTAGGATTTAACTGCTGCCTTTGCTCTGTCTTATTAACACTGATTTTCCGGTGTGCATGCAACAAAGAGTAGCTGGCAACCTGCTTCTTGTTCACCTTGACAGCTTCCCTGTCTCCTGTATTACACCACTAATGTGTTATGGGGTTAATAAATATAAACAGAGAAGAAGGCGACAACATGTTTAAACAAACAGTGGCTGTCTTGTAAAGGCTGGGAAGAACGCCTTCTCTTGCAAGACACAGATTTGGGCAAAATATTAAGTTACTTTTTCTGCACGATAGATTATGCCAACGTGCATTTTATAAATATAGGTCATCCACTGTTATTTGATGTTTACTTGGAAATGTGATGAATCTCCTTATGTATGATCTCAGTTCAGAAGACACTATGAGTCTAAAGGGCAAGATGTCCGCAGTAAATAATGTTTCTTATTCCAGGAATTGTTTATTCTGAATAACAGGAATCCTTCTGAATTATTACCCTGACATGATGCTCTGTATCTTCTAGTCCTTTTTACGTCATCTCCCCCTCCTTAACCCTGTTGAGTTGTCCAACAATGATACACCTTTACCAGTAATAAGAAATAGAAATCTCTATTACCAATATATGCCTATATTCCATAGGAATTCTGTAGCTTTACTCTGTAGAGTAACAATGTATTACAAAAGAAATTTATCTTTTTGTCCATTTCTGACTCCTTGCTTCTGGCTTTTCTGCTACAGGGAGTAGTAAATAGAAACAATGTATTTGCTTTCTAGCACAGCCATCCCTCTCTAAACCAGTCACTTAGGTAACTATGGTGACTTCAGGTGCCTCTCTGACTCCAAATGTTTTTGCTATAAGGTCTGGAATTCTTCTATTTCTGAGTTTAAAAAAGAAAGAAAGAAAAAAGAGAGACATCTTCATAACACACATTGATTAATATTAATTCTATTTGAAAATAAAAATTTTTAAATCTAACTTTCACCTCTCTGTATGGGTTTCTTACAGCTGCCAGTTTCCCCAACAAATGTCCTTACCCTGGATGTTTCTTAAAGCTCCAGTCAGAGGATTAGTTTGATTTTGTAAGAAGCCTAGCTTTTACCAAAACAAAACAAACAGCACTAGTAACAATAATTTAAAAGAAAGAAGAAAAGAGAATTTGTAGTCTCCGTGTGAGCACAAAACATCAGATACTAAATGAACAAATAGAATGAACGGGGCGGTGGTGGGTGGGAATTAAAAATCCTTCTATTGATTTTCCACCTGCATGACTATAAGCAAAAAGAATTTTTTATTTTGTCTATTTTTGATCTTGATGCATGCTTTGGATTGTTCCAGATTGCCAAAATTACATCCTGACTTCCTTGAAAGTTTATCTAATTATCACTTCTAAAAGCTGAGGGTGCATTTTAAAGGCAACACACAGCTTCAGCCAACTGAGAAAAAGAGAGGTCGATGCTGGTTCCAATGCTGTGTGGAGGTTTCTCTAGAATATCTTAACACTGAGCAAGAAGAATAAAAGGCTGAAAACTTTAAAATTGACATTGAAGTGTGACTCTTAGCAGCACATCTGTGTGATGCTTCAAGTGTATCTCCATGTACTTTCCTGGGGAAAGTGTCATTTATAAGTCTAACATGTACAGGCTGGTTCTGCATGTTGGTTTACGCAGCATAATATGTATCAAAATCAGTGGGCATTAAAACAGACAGCTAGAGAAACAAGAAGCAGCCAATATAAATACTTAACCCCCAAGAGGAACAGCTGGCACTAAAAGTAGTGTATCCTAAAGCATTCCGTGCTAACCCAGCTCTCATAATGAAATGAAACAGATTTTTAATGGTCCTACCCACTTCTGCAGATTCCATGTTATATATTCAAAACACCTCCTGCAGGAAGCTTCATGTCTGTAAGCTGAAAAGCTATACGAACCACAGATGAATTTGGTCCGATCTGTCACGAACAGGAATCATGCCATTTTTTCACTATGAAAGCTCAGTGCTGCTCAGAACAGCAGATATCCTAGAGTCAGATTAATTACACTGTCCAGTAATGCCTACTTTTCACCATAGATTATAAAGGGATTTAAGATTTTTATCTTAGTTCTACACATGTAAACCATAGGCACGTGAAGCTAGATGAAATGAATGCAGTGTTTGACGTGCACATTATACCACTATCAAACCAACCATGATGTTCCATGTTGAAAAAATAATTACAGAAGTGCCTATAGTCTAGCATTTCCATTTTCCAAGTATCTGAACTTTTAGTCGGTAAGACATATACTTCCATGCACAGTTACTTCTCTCTGAAAAACTTCAAAAGAGCCATGCAAAGTAACAGCAACATAGCCGCTGAGAACTGCAACAAATCCAGAGAATATCTCCTTTCTTCAGCTTTCAGACTCTAACTGCACATACTTAAGAATTCTAGATCCTGAATTCAAACAGAAAGACTGAGACACAGGGACAAAATTTACATTTTCAGCCGATGTGAAATGATACATGCATGTCTGAATGCAAACTTCAGAGAAGTTGCTTATTCTGCCTTTAGCAAAGGACCTAATTATGACATTTAGGCATTACCATCATCCAAAGAATAAATGCATTTAAGCTGAAGAACCTGGGGAAGAAAGGCCCTTCTCAGCCAGTTTTAACTACCAGTGTCTGTAATCATTCCGACCTCTGAACTGAAGTGATTCTGAGTCTAGCATTTCTGGAAAGAAGTCCAAATAACTTGTTAAGAGTAATATGGTAACGAATGTGGTTGCCCTTCTCTTGTTAAATGAGAAAAAGAAAATACCAAATTGCAGTTCACTCCTACAGACCTGAAATTGTACATTGTTTCTAAGACAAGTTTGGTCAAATTGTTATAACACTGCCTGTCTTTGATGTTTTAATATCTATAAAATAGAGCAAATGATTAGTGAGCTTTAACATTGGTCTGTTTGGCTTCATGCCAATGCAACTCTTGACTGATGTCGTAACTTACAAATACTTGTATGGTGAAGCATAGTTAGACCCTGATTTAAGGTATGTACTTTGGATATATGAGCCAGTGATTTTAAGCTTTATTTTAAGCAACGAAATGGTCGCTCCTTTGCTAAGAATATTCATGTTAGTTTGTTCAGTACGATCTTATCTGAAATCACTCAAAAACAGAAATGTAAAGAAAAGTATCATCAGTTGAGTTAAAGCCACATCACATTTAGTAATAATTTTCAGAGATGGGTTTTAATGGTAATAAAATTGGAAACAAGGGATTGGTACCATAAAACCTGTCAAATAAATGTAAAAAGGACATAAACCCCCAGAATAGCTTTCACATAATATCTCACCACAAGATAAAATACAGCTTTTGGGCAAAAAAGAAAGTCATATCTCCAGCAACTTCCATAAATAATTCACTGCTAGCTTGTAAACAATAGAGAAGCACAGTATGAATGCCAAAGAGGGTCTTTATATGTCATAAAGCCACTCAAAAGTGCACTTGCTGCAGCAAGTCTGACTGTGAGCTTTGATATGCTGGAAAAGAAACTGCTATGCTGAGGTCATCAGTTAGTAGAAAACAATTTCCCTCATACAGAGAAGCAGACTTACTGCTGGGCCTCTGACACAGAAAGATTGGATTTTAAAAAATAACACTGCATAATGTGGGCTTGCAGAGGGAAAGAAATCTTCTACACACCTCCTAAGTGACCAAAGCTGAAAGAAAATATTTCATTTTCCTTTAACGGCTATCAAAAGTTGACATGATAATGTGGCGGGGTTCACACACTGGTGCAGACACACTATAAATATGCAATGGGTCTGATTTGCATCTTTCTTAACTGAACTGCTTCCATGGAAAACTTGAGCTGCCCTATTTGTTAAGTGTCAGGCTGAGTAATTCAAGTGACACAGATCTGAAGTTCATTTCTTATCATGGGTATGTTTTAAAAGGTAACTCTGTCTGGCATTTGAAAAATCTCAATGCAAGAGGAAAGGCAAGGCTATTTCAATAATGTCCCTTTCATTTCTAGACCAATAAAGCAAGTGAGTGAAAAAAGCCAATAACCTGATAAAAAGCCATGCAAATATTGAATCTGTGTACCAACACTTTTAAGACTGAAGTGATCAGCACAGCTGACACAGTAACAGTTACAGTAAAAATAACAGAGGAGAGAGGATGCACACTAGGGTGGGAGACAAATGTAACCTTTGAAATTCCAGTGAAGAAGACAACAATGTGAGGATGTACAGTCCTGGGCATGTGATTCAAGGAGCACAATCAATGTGACAGGGAAGGAGTAGGTAGAATATTATTTCTGTCTTTCAAGTCTTTATTTCTTTCAGAAGTCCTCTACAATGCTTTGAATTTCATCTGTAATTGCTCTGACCTACTTCACCTTTCAAAAATTTGTGATTCGTACGTTCTGAATATCAAAAGTCTTTCCAAAGTGGGTTGTTTTTTTTTCTCATGTGCAACTTCTAAATGTATCCAGACAGCCACTTCAGATTTTCATTTGTCCACAGCTGAGAAACACTTTCTCTGGCAAAGGAATTGCCTTTTCAAAGGGAGGGACGAAAGCAACATCCTCATTTTGAGCAGTGAAGGCAAAAGCGTCACATCACAGGAAAAGACATAGTAACAATCACTTGCGTAGTGCCATTTGGATTAATCACCTGGTTGATGTTTTAATAGAGTGACTGCAGAAAAAGCTCCAAAATTAAGAACCTTTAAGAAAGATATACTACACTAGTGGAGTTTAATAACAAGCATCCTTCTGACAGGCCTCAAGAGCTTGTTTAAGTTATTGTAACGCAGAGGGAATATGAAAGTAAGTTTGTGATGCTGTCACAGGACTGACTGAGACTAAAATCTCAGTCCAGGACAGCACCATTTTCTCAGGAGAATCTCCATTTTTAATTCAAATCAGACAACACCTGAATCTTTCTAGGAGTTTGGAAAAGATACCTCAAACTTTTCTGTTGTCAGCTTGCATACCTTGTTTCCGACAGGAAGGGTAATTAAGACATAAAGAAAATACAAAAAGAACAACAACAAAAGTTTTATATTTCTTACCTGAGCCAAGCTAAATGTGAACTTCCACTGTCAAAATATATAGCCAGTACTACTCTGACCACAGGTAATCACCTTGTGGTTCCCTCACTAAGCTGAATACATACTCTTGATCACATCCATTCTCTCAAACTATGTTTACACCTTCCCTCCCAAAAAAATAATCATGTCCATTTGCAATGGGAAGGTTCTTTGCTGCAGCGAAGACATACACAGAGCAGCTCAGCAAACTGACTGTCTGCTTAGTTCCCCTAATGTCTCTGAGACAGGTGGATTTTCTCTTCCCATCTCAGACCTTGCTATAGTCTCCACTGCTGCAAGGGAAGAAGAAAGTGAACACCCATTGACAGGAGAGTGTTTGCTCAGCTGTGATGTCACACATATCACAAAAAGCTTGTATCACAAAAAATAAACAAATAAAAATATAAACTTTGAAAGGTTAAGAGAAATCACTTTCAGCCAGCTGCTGGGAAGTCTCATCCCCTCTGCATTCTTTTGTGGTTGTACGTCTGAGATCAAGACACGATGCTGGATGTGAATGGCTGAGCACTGGGAAGGAGTCTCAAGACAGTTTCTTCCAGATTTGGTTGCTCACCAGTTCATAGGTGTTCAGTCTCACTTCTGCCCTTCCCTAAAGAGAATAACAAAGCCAAAAAAGGTCAGACCTTTCGTAGACATAAGAGCCTGTGCCTTTTGTTCTGGAGTCTCTGCTCCAGGCTCTGATATGTCATCTGCAAAGGACTTGTCATACAGGATTCCCAGAATATTTCCAAACTGCTGTCTCTCACAAACCCCCTCCAACAATCACATGGCTAAATGGTGGTAAAAATGTTTCAAAAACAAAATAAACACTGTTTATTGTGTTCATTGTTTGCTGCCTCTGAAACAGTCTGCACTATGACACATTTGATGGCAAAAAGTCCATCCTGAATGTCTTTAAATGTGAAAGGTATGCTTTAGCTATTCTTGCCATTGGGACATCCATGCTTCACCTCTCCTTTACAGATACCCTCCAGGCTATTTGTATCTACAGATACCCAGCACTATCTATTGGGCAGACCCCAAACCCACCCCTATGAGATTAATGCCTGTAATGGGATAAAATGAAGTCACTCTGGCTTCTCTGTGCCAGTGTGAATAAAACTTTCAGCTCAACAGAGCTTTAGAAGCAATCCTTCTGGAAGAATAGTTTCTCATTCACACGGTCTAGTTAAGTTTGGCTCCTGGTATTTATTCACCGGGATGCTGCCTTCTTCTCAGAGTTCAACTAGGAGAAGGTAGGGATTCATTACAGCTTGAAGAAGACTCCTAGACTATCCCTTTGCTTGGTGAAATGTAAGAGAAAAGTAGGTCACAAGCCACAGTTTTAACAGCTGTCTAATTTACTCAGTTCAGTTTCAATTCAAAGGGAGTCCTGCCTCACTGCATTATCTACTCATACCCATCGTATCTCATTGCCACATTCCCACGTGCAGAGCCCAAAACCCACTGGTTTAGCAAAAGATAACAGCCTTCAGGAACAGACCTAGCTCCACCCCTCAATGCAAGAGTGGAAGCCAGAACAACTAGTAGCAAACTGGAAAGAAATTATTTCAGGTGTGAAGCGTCAATTAAGGAAAGTTGTTGATTTTGCATTTCTCAGCGGAAGTGCTTCTTCTTGAGCATGCAGTGTACTTAAAGCCATGAATTTCCTCTATCACACCTTCTCTGTCTAACCTCCCATCCTTATTATTTTCTCCGTGCCTTACAGCAAGGCAATATTCAGCCAGTCCAAATGGCAAAGTTCCAGGTTTTGGACTTCCTTACAGATATTAGCCAGTCAGTTACAATCAGTGTGAGCTTTGTGACTAAGTATTGTCTGCAGCTAGCACCATTCATACCTGGCACCAAAAAGAAAAAAAGATATCAGAACAGCCAAATTAACTCTTTTTCAGATCTAGCCACTTAAAAATTGATTACTTCCTCAATGTTGCTATTTTAACGGCATCTGCATTTGCTGATTTAATAAGTCATTAAATGACTACTCCTGTAACACAGGCAAGAAAAAAGGCAAATGTGATCCCCTGATGAGGTTCAGGTGAAATATTTCAGTAACAGGGAAGCATTAGGGCTCTGTTTGAGGCACTGCCTTGGCTTCATTTGCACATCATTTGAACATCAGTGTTCGAAGAAGGTGAAGAGGCTACAAAGGGCAAATGTAAGGGTTGCAAAACCAATAGGGGGAATCAAAACCCTATTTTATTAGATGTAAATTTAAAAAATGGGGTGTTTAGGCAAGTTTATAAAGTTTTGGAGAAGATTTAGTTCGTGCTTTTTAAGTACAACATGATTTGTGATAAACTACAGGAAGAAGTGGAGCTCTTTAATTTAAAGGTCTCTGTAGGTGCATGAATTAATGAGTATAAACTAAGCATTAACATTTATCCAACAGCTCCATGAAGAGAAGAAAGCTCTATTCTTCGTAAAGTGAGAATGCAATATACTTTCTTGAAGAGTAATGGGTTCCAGCAAAACCAGAGAATTTTAACACAGGGAATAATGAGATGAAAAAAAGGTGTTATATAGTGTGGTTATCTGCAGAGGCAGAGTCCTGAACTCTGTGACACGAGAGGCTATTTCCTGCCATGAATCTCTTTTCCCTAGGATGATCAACCACCACCAAGACAGTAATAACCATTGGGGGTAAACTTATGGGGGTGCCTGGAGGGTGAATAGCAATATCAGAGAAACTGTGTATTACTGGTGGCTTCATATAAACCATGAGTAATTATCACCTTGAATTGAGAGAAAAACAATAGATCATTATTTCTCTTGACAAATATGTCTTTAACACCGCTATATATTCTCATTCAGAGCCAAAGATGCCAGTATAAGCAGGCACATAGATACCCTCATCCTAAAATGAGTGCTTTATGTGACCTAGTTCTTGGAAATATAAATCAAAGGCTTTTACTGCTATATGTTGAACATTGTATGCCTTACTTTATATAAATTCAAATGTGTAGTACAAAATGCCACCTTGCGAAAATTTCTGTTTGCGTTGGAGAATAATGTAGTTTAGAGGCAAGATATAAAGGTTTAATATCTGAATCAGACCTATATAAGCAAGCTTCATGATGAGGATTTATTTTTGCATTTATTCATCAGAGAGATAATAAGTGCATCCTTTTTTACCCTGTCAAGTGTACTCAGGGCAGAAAAGGACAAGGCATTATAGCAGATTATTTTACATTCATTTTAATAATGTAGTTTAAATAAGATGTAAAACTCTTCATACAACACTGGCAGCATGCAGCCATGCTCAAAGGTTACCCCATGTACTGTAATAGTTTCAAGGACATACTCCTTCCATACCTTGAGAATTTCCACCGTATCATTTCTGAAGTTTTCTCCTTCTTACAGTTTTTGCTCTGCGCCCTGTCACCAAAGTTGCTTTCTTATGGGGAAGGGGGTGGGGGGGTGTGTTGCCTTCCCTAACAGAGAAATAAAGGGAATGGGGAAGAGGGAGGAAGAAGGGCAAAGTGGAAAGGAGAAGAAGGTACATAGCCTTTAAAATTCTGAGGTTGGTGAGGTTGGTGAGATTGTCGAGATTGTCATCTGAGAAAGCTCCATCATTTCATAGTCATTTCTAACCCACTTCCTTCATCACTGAAACTCCTCAGTGGTAACACCATCAGAAGTAAATGTTTCAGGATAAGGACCTGCCATGGGTAAAACAGTTTCAGCTTGAGGAATTGCACTTAATGTAATTTATTGCCAATTAACGTCAATTTTTAATTACCAATTCAAGTATTAAGAAAAACAGGAAGACAAACAATTAAACAAACACTGAAGGAAACAGCTCTCATCTTCCCTCCCCACACTTGGTTTCAGCCCAGTGCCTCTCCTCCTGCCTTCTCTTGCTCTCACAGTGCATTGCGTGGGCCCTGTTGCTCCCTTTGGAGGGACAGTGAGCAGTCCAGGACAGAGCTGTCCTGCACAGCAGTTTCCTGCTGCTTCTCCTTCCTCTCTGTCCTCCTCTATCCTGGCTTCTCACTGCTCTTCTGCTTCAGTATGGTTCCCCATCAGGGGACAGCTTTTCAGGGGTGTCCCTGCCCCTATGTGAGTGACCTGCAGCCCCGGTCCCTCAGGGTGACCCAGGCCCAGTGTGGGTCCCTCAGGGGGCCTCTTCCTTCCAGCAGTGTGCCTCCAGCCATGCTCCCAACACTGTCCCCTCCACCCATCTGCCCCATTTCTCCTCCTCTTGTGGCTGCCACGCCCCTCTAGCCAAGCCTATCTGGCCTCCTGTGCTCTTCTGCAGGCACCAGCCACCCTTGTGGGTCTCAGAGCTGGCTGGAACTGGCTGTGACTGGTACAGGGCAGCACATGGCCTCCTCCCATCCAGGCACCCTGAAGTCCCGATCAGCCCCACTGCTACAGGTGAGACCCAAAAAAAGTAGATCAGGAAAAAAGGACATCAGCAATTCCTCCACTAGAAGATGAATCAGAAGATGAAATCCCCTGATCACCATTTCAGAAAGAACGCTGCAGGATGGACCTCTGAGAGGCACTGCTCCTTCCCAGTGACCAACAACAGGCTAATGCCCTTGGTACTTCCACAGTTTCCTCCACAGGCTGTGAAAAAGAACAGAAGAAGTGTCTTACCCATCACATTTTCTGGGATTTTCTTTTTAATCCAAAAAATAATGAGCTGTCGAAGTTGTCTTGTCCAGCTATAAAAAATGTCACTGCTCCAATTTTGTTGAAGTGTAATAACACAAGAACCGAAAAATCAAGGGGTGAAAACAGTTCAGGACGATTAATATTTTTGTTTAGCTTTCAAATTCTTTTTCTAAAATTCGTTTATTGTTTTTGATAAATATCTCTTTTGAACCTGAACAGTAGAATTTTGGGGTTAGCAAATGCAAAAATAACATTTAAAGCAATATTTAAAACATTTAAATGTTAGACTTGTGGAAACCTTGAGGGAGCCTGATTCACAATGCCAGGTTTCAGTGTCTTCTGTCAGTAGCAGTTTCTGGCACCCACCACCTTGTCTAAAAGTTTTTGCTCTTCTCCACTATTTTTAAAGTTCGTGCATCTTTACAGCAGGCACTGAACGTCCTGATCAGAACAGCACCTTAGAATTTCCTACAAGATGCTTTGGTGTAGTTGCCCCATCTGAACTGCCTGAATGTGCTCCTGAGCACCAACACCAGTGTCAATGTTCAGGCTTAGGGGTACCCTCTCTTTCAGATGGCTGGCTCTAAGAATGAAGTCCTAACAGTGCTTTGGTCACATTTTCAATTTTCCACTCAACAAGTTAGGCATACATTTGAAACACTTTTGCACAGCCCAGGATCTGCAGACAAAAAAATGTCATGTTTTGAAATCCCTACTTCTCTTTTCACCATTCCCTTTGCTATTTTTACATCTGGCCTTAAACAAAGTATAATATGTTTTCTAGCTGTTCCTCAGGACTGCTCTTCTGTATTTCAGTTCATAAAATCTGGTAGGCTGGGATCATCTTGTTTGGTGTCACATCTAGTGTAGGTCGTCTACCTATAAGTTTGCAAACAGGTGTTTCTGTGACATTGCAAAATTTCCACAAAAGGATCAAGAATTTCACATTAGTTCTGACTAAGACTTTCAAATGATGAATTCTTAGTTAAGCCTAGTGTATACATATTATTTATTCCCTGGTATTTTTTGCCTAATTTATATAGTGGGCTCAGAGTACGTAAAATCTCATATTGACATATATATTAAGACAGGAGTTTGTGTGTGCTTTGGGGATAAGGGAGTTTTGTCATCACCTGTCATTTCTTCATACATCAAGCAGCAAAACCAGCACAGTCAGATTGAGAATTAGAGTGGACCGTCTGCAAACAACTTACAACATGAAAGTTATTTTGTGAATGCTGATAAATATATAACTTACATTCACTGAAATAAAGATAAATTAACTAACATTTTCAACTCAGATGTTAACTTTTTCTCACAACAATAAAAAAATTTATATACTGGAATTAAATAAGGGATAGTGAATATGCTTTTCAGAAATGTTTAATAATTTTAACTTTTTTGGAGTAATTTGAAGAAAAGACACTAACTTTTTAAAATCTAGATCTCACACCTTCAAGGGCGACATGCTTACCTTTCCCTTATTGTCACCAGCCACTAAAACCTGGTAATTGTTTTACTTGATAAGACACAACAAGACAGCATCAGAAAATGTTTAGATTTTATCTTTTCACAGCCTGATTTTTTCACTTTGGGAGGTAATTGTATTTTTCTGGAAAACTTTCCACTGTCCTTTCTTTTCTTCTCTGACTAAATGACCAAGAACTGTGCCTAGATGGTTTTAGTGAAACACAACTCCAGCAGTGCTATCGCTAAAATGTCTAGTATTCATAAAGAGACATGACTAGTATTCATAAAAAGAATGTCACAAGACATTCAAAATTAACTAAGGAAACAATGTGCATATTGTTTATGCCTCAATTCCTTTTCCATAGAGGCCTTAAAAGGTTTACGATTTCATTCACCTCTCTGCGGAGTTGAAAGTGCTATTCTACACTGCATATCTATTGTGTTTGCACAAAGTTGCACAAAAGTGAGGAGGGTGTCTCCTTTTCCTGAATTGCTGCTTATATTTTCTTAGAGTGATAAACATGCTTCATGCTGTCACTACAATATAGCAGGAAGTGTTGAGAATGACAAGTGGTGGAGAGTTTAATTTATTTCTAATTTGGTTCATTGTGTAGGTAAACTAACTGGCCTCTTTAGACTTGAGAAACGACCACACCAAAATTTCAAGAATCCATACAAATAAGAGACAAGAATGAAACAAATTGCATGCAAAAATGTGATTTATGTCAGGAAAATGACATCACGTTTATAAGTATATATTTCAAAAATAACTGTTATTGAAATCTTAACAGTTTAATAACACCATTCATGTGATAACATTATACTAAAGCAAAGAAATACAAAATATTTCATTCAGATACATATTGCAGATTTACATAGTTCAGAACTCCTGTATCGAATGTTGATTTTGCATTCTTTTAATTATTATTAACAATTATTCCAAGTTAAAAGATTCTTATGTGCTTGAAGTTTAATGCTTGAAATAAATCATGTCTGCACCAAAGGCACTGGCAAAGCTCTCATCACGTGCAAGTGGAGCAGCATTTCACCCATCGTATCCATTCAGCGTCATAAGCCTGAACCACTATTTAGCTGCCCTGACTGAGCAAGATTGTAACATTGAAGCACGCCCCCTTTCCAGTGCAGTTGTGCCATTCAGTACATTCTTAAACAAGCAAAGAGTTGTTTTGCTAAATTAAAGGTTGATGAAAAGTAGAGTATCTCTATTGACAGTTTGATTGACTTGCAGCGAAGAGAATCTCTGATCCATTTTGCAATTTCATTTTTTTGAAAGACAAAAATCCGATCATCTAGAACTTCAGGGGATGTGCTTAGAGCTGTGAAAATTAATTTTCACTGGGCATTTTGCAGGCATCAGCCTAAGAATCAGATCTGGGATCAATTACAGAACAGTTTTCAAAGCTTTCTTTGCCTTACCTCCCTCAAACCTGCCACCTTGTCAACCAGGCCTAAGCAAGGAGGTTGCCCTTGAAGCACAGCAAAGCCTCTGATTGTGCTAGTTGGGCTGCCAGCAGAGCTAATCTAAATCATGGCAGAGCCTTTATGAAGCAATGTGAGCTAGGAAGGGCTCTGCAGGAGGAAAGGCAAAGCTCAAAACTGATATTGACAAAAAAATGTGGGAATGACGAAGGACATGAGACAACAGTTTCAGAGAGCACCAGTCACCTCTGGAGCTTGGGAATTGTCACAACTCCTTATTGTCCATTGACTGAACATGAGTTAGATTACAACCAGTATTCTAGCTCTTTAATGATCATTTTTTATTTAGTCTTTGGCTACTCTCCTATAATTTTTAGTGCACACACTTCCCTCAGTTTTCCATAACCTGTCATGGGTGGGTAAAATGCTATTCTGCAGCTATGATTTTACGTTGTATTAGTAGCTGGCTGCTGACTTTTCAACTTGATTACTGTAACACAACATAGTTACAAATCAAAACTCAGCTGTAAATTACAGTGGATACAAAATGCAGTAGTGCTTTTCTGAATGTGATAATAGACAAGCTTGTCATTCTTGTCAAATACTAAACCAGGACCAAGGCTTGAGTCCACTCTTTATGAGGGTTAGTCACTGCAACAAAGCCATCTCTCAGTGTGACCTCTCATAACATGTATGTGCCACAGGCAAACAAAGAGTCACCTCCTGAGATCTGAACCTGGTGCACAGCCCACAGACAAGTTTTTCCTCAGTGAGGCCAGAATGATCCTGCGTCTGGCTAGCTTCACACAAAATATTGTATCATTATACCCACAAAGAGCTTTCTAAAGACATTAAGCCCTCCTTGCAGACCTCCACAACCTCACCAAGGGGATATGGAAAGATAAAGAACCTCTCAAGCTTACTTTAAGAAAGAAACATGCATGGGGATCAAGTACTGGTAGCACAGGAAAAGCCTTTTTCTCACCATAAGCAGGATAAATACAGGCTCTGAACTAAGACTCAGAAAATATAGCTTCTATTTCCAGCTTTACTGTTAGTGCACTGCATAATTCAGGGACTAAGTCACTTTTCTTGCTCCTAGTTTTTCTGACCTGGAAGATAGGTGCAATGATACATAAATGAAAGAGTTTTGTTAACAACAGTATCAAAGAGGTAGGCCACCTGAAGACAGAAAAGCAATCAGAAGCAACCACACTCAGACAAGATATTCTGAATCTTTTTCCCCTCAAGCTTGTAGCTATTCAATTTACTTTATTATTCTGGTTCCTTCCATTAGAGTAGTGGATGAGCCTTTTATTGAGGATGGATCAAATACAATGTGAGCACTCCTGTATCTCATAAAATCACTGGCTCTTTTCCCCTCTGCTCCTTGGAAGACCCATTTGCATGCAACATGATGGTTTTCTTTCTTCAGATGATAAGATACTTTGAAAGATTTGGTTAAGGATTTATATTCAGAGAGAAGCAAGTTTAGTGTGTCAATCTTGCTACAGTAAAACTGTTTTATAAAGAGGAAAGTCTTATAGGCTTTTCTAATGGTGATCCAAATGGAGATTGGCTAAGTCTCAGAAAGTTTGTGGGAGTTAGTGTGATTTGGTACCAAATTTCAGTACTCCTTCACATTTTAAAGGCTGTGCTGGCCTTCCTTTACCTACTTAATTTACTACATCCTGCATGCAGCATCCTGCAAATCTGTTTATTGCATGCAAAATAATATATATCATACGTGTTACTATTACCTTTGATTTACTATCCTAATACATAAAAGTCATGAGGTTTGAGATATTAATAAGTATTTTAATAACACTTATTCTGTAGTTTTGCTGCTGACAGTGACTTAGATTTCAAGAGACAGATTTCAGTAACCAAGGGAAAGAAAAAGCAATTTGGGATTGGAAAGCTATAATTGTGTTTACCATGCAGCTCTTTCCTCATAATTTGTTGGAGGAGGGAACCATTTGTCTTCAATACCTGCCTCAGGAGTTTTTCAACACACTATTTGTCTACAACATTAACTGGACCACAACTGTATGTGTGGTCATATCAGATACATTATTTAATGAAATAGTATACATTGCTATCTGCCCCCTTCAGTCAAGTTCTTCTGACCTGTTTTGGGTCTCTGAGGTTCATAGGGTAAAAGTACTGTGCAGTGCTTCCTGCATTGCTCAAAGGCAATAAAGATGAGAGGAGAGAAAAAAAGAGACTGGCAGCATGGATGGCCTTAACACTCTGCCCTATAGCACCAGGACAAAAGTAAAAATTAGAGGAGACTGCTGGGATGAGAAAGAACCTCACAATGGGTGTGCCACAAAAAAAAGGAAAAAAACAGTAAAGAATGGAAGAAATTGTAAGTTAAACTGTTTGTGACAATAGCATATTCAAGGAAAGGGACTAGAAAAGAGAAAAAGGAAGGAAAAAAGTTTTATGTTGTTCCTGTTAAAATAAACATCTTCAGGAAGTTTCAAGAATGTAACACTATCCCAGAAAACCCTTAGGAACTATAGAAAATAAAAGTAAAGTTGAAAATTCAAATTATTTGCTTGTTTATTTAGGAAGCAGTGGGATACTATGAGATCCTTACCGTGTTGCATCAAAAAAAGGGACAGCACAACCTGCCTACTGAATTATATAAAATACTAATATTCATGAAATAATCTGTCTAAGAGTTGGAGTGCCATCAAACACATTACACAGAGGAAATACATGGGAAATGGCAGGAAAAATCCTGCTTTTCAGTTTGGGACTAGACTGTGCAGAGCAGAACCTGCAAAGCGTTGCCATACCTCTCATGTCCATTTTGGACACTTACATGTGTCTGTCCCAACACAACCAGGACTCTATTCTCACCAGTGTATACTTGCCAGTTTTCCAATAGCCCCACCTTTAAATAGCTTAGGAAAAACCTTAGTTCATTTATCTGTGAATTTTCCCCTGTTAAGGTAACAGTGCTTTCCCTTTCACTTAATTAATAATCAATGTTTAATTTGATTAAAAGCTTAAGGATTCAATTATGTGTATTAAATAATCCTTTATTTTGATCAGTTTTGTTGTCTTTAATGAGGTAATATTCTATAATTTAATCACTGGATACAGAAAATTGCTGTATAATTAATAAGAACGTGGCCATAAATGACTTAGAATTATGAACACAAGCAAAGCCCAGATAATTAGAATTGCCTATGACAAAAATCTGAGACCTATTTCCTATCCACTTTTGGAGTGTAAGGGTGATTTTACCAACCATGCATTGCAACAGGCTCTCTATGTGACCTTGGACAAGGTGTATAACCTAGATGAGGCAAACTTCTTTATCTGTAAAACAGTAAATCTTTGTTTTTACAAGGTCTTCAAGTAAGCACTTCATGGCAAGGACAGGCACTTACCCTCTGCATGCATAGTACCTAAGTAAGAAGGGGTTTTCTTGATATTAACAGAAGATAAATAACAAGAGGGAACAAAACATAACTGTAGCAGGTAAGAAGGAAGGTATACCTCGTATCCCACTAAGGACAGCTGTAACTGGAAGATGGTAAAGGAAACATAAAAAAGCCAGGTAAGGACTGTGTGGTATATCTGCCTCACTCCAACAACGTGTAGTTGATGGGTTTCTTGAGATGTATCCTGGTGTTTAATAGCACACACTCTCAGCAGGTTTTGAACCCATCTCTACATTTGATCATCACAACTTCCTCTCATAAGGAGTGCTGCAATTTAATTGCACACAGTGTAAAAACATAATTCCTATTGTTTACTTTCTGTCTTTAGCTGCTATTTTTACTTTGTGCCGTTTATAAAATGTGCTATGAAGACAAAGGATTTAATTTTCTTCATACACCTTTTCCATTACATTTATTATTTTATATATTTATACATATATATCTTGTTTCATCCTGACCCATCTCTTTTCCAACCTGCTTAATTTTTTCCTGGAAAGAAGCCATTCCACCTCTGTGATTACATTCCCTTGACCTTTTTTTGTTTCACTTTCCCTTTTTCAAGAAAGAAAAACAAGAACTATACACATTGCTCAAGATGTGATACACAGCAGGTTTATAAAGTGGCATAATGATATTTTGTTTTGTTTCTTAACCATTCTTATGATACTTTTTACTCCTCTGGCCACTGTTGAGCATTTAACTGGTGTTTTGATAACACCAGCTACAATAATTTCAAGATCTTTCTCCTGAGAGGCAATAGCTAATTTAGGATCTATCTTTCTGTAGATACAATTAAGGGTGTGTTTCTCCATATGCATCTCTTTGCATATATTGACCTTAAATTTCATCTGCCATTTTACTGTCCAGTCATTCAACATCATGAAAACCTCCTGTAACTCTTCGTGGTCAACTTGAGAGTTGAATACCTTGAGTGATATCACATCAGCAGCAAATTTTATCACCCTGTATCTACTTTCATTTTCTAGGTCATTTATTAATATGTTGAATAGCTAAACTTCCTGAACAGCAGCATCCACAGTATTGCCTCTCCTTATCTGTACCTTTTGCTACCTTTCACATAATCACATAATCCCATTTTCCCATCTTTGCATTTCCTGTCATCTTTGCTTTTATTAAGCCACAAGAGCAATTTATCTTTTATCTCAAGACAGCTTAGTTTTCTTAAGCCTTTATGATGAGGGATCATGTCAAAAACTGTTTGGAAATCCAAGTAAACCAACTTGGTAATTATATTCATATATCACTGACACCTTCGAAGAACTCTGTGTTATTTGAGAGGTGCAACTTCCTTACATGAAAGCCCTGCTAATTCTTTGGCATGTGTCATATTCTTACATCTATACAAGAAAGGCTGCATTTTTGAATTCTACTTAATTAAGTCTGTTGTTTAATATATTTTTATGTATCTAGTAGGAAAATCAAAGTCTAGTCTGTAGTTCTCTACATCTTCTTTGTCACCTGCCACTTTATAGCTGCCTAATGTTGGAAATAATTTAGGCAACTACACTACCACTGTCTTCTACTGTGATTGATTCACAATTTCATTTTAAAGTTCTGCTCAAATTCTTGAAAAAATATCACCTGTTCTTTTATTTATTACTATTTGTTATGCCTATTTGTCTAGAACCTTTTCAGTTTGAGAAATTTAACCTGACACTTCATTTTGAGATGGTTCCACATGTTCTTTCTTTGTAAAGACTTCCCTATGTCCTCTTCAAGAAAACATTAAGGCAAACTTCTCATTGGTTTTTCTGCTGTAGACTGACTGCCTCTGAGCATTCCCTTTGCACCCTGAGAATCTGTCCTACAAGCTCTCTGGTAAGCTTCTTCATTTTGATCAATTTGAAGGAAAATAAAAGAAAGAAGAATGGGTTTGTTGTTTTTTTCACACTTGGCAGCTTGTTTAAAATCATCTTCCTTATTCCACTTCTGGTTTTAATTTGGGCTAATTCATGCTCTTTCCTAGCCATCACTACACTGCTGTTCAACTGTGTTTCCTTTTGTTTTGACTTTTCAAAGACTTTTTGATAGAATACAGTTGGTATCTCTGACTGTCTTTTAGCAGTCACCATACCAACTGTAAATATTTTATCCTTTTACCTGTAGCTTTTAATCTCTTTTTTACAGGGTTCTTTCATTTTCAGTAACCATCATTGTTATATAAATTATAAGTCTTCTCAGCCCTCAGCTTGTGTTCAAAACTGTGAAATTATTGTGAGTACCTTATTTTGACTTCCTGAATCTGGAAGAGGCCTGACTATTCTGGAGGGGATGGAAAAGGGTATCCCAGCCATACAGTTACATCTATTCTAAACAAAGAAGTTACTGGCCAGGTTATAGTGCAAGACACCTGGGAGGAGGTGGCAGGTATGACCCAATACTTACAAGAGACCAGTGCTTTTCTAAGTGACAGCTGGAGGCCAGGCAAGATATATTAAAATCTAAAGCATCTAAAATGATGCTGCTGTTTAAGTACCTAAATCACACAACCTGGAATTCATCTCTTTAGCTCAACAAAATTGAAATTTTGTGTCAATCTGAAATATATAAGAGCCCAAGAGAAATTCTACAATAGCTGGTTCTTCCATCTAGCTGGCAAAGATGTAACAAGATTCAATAGCTGGAAAATAAAACTACCAATATGTTATGACAAAATTTCTGAGCTGTGCTCAGGAATGTACAGGTAACCAGTCAGTGTTTTCAGTCTGCTGTTGCAGTGAACTTGTCAACACTGGAAAATTTTAAATCTAGGTGGGATCTGTACTTATATGATATTGTACTCAGGCTTGAGGCCCTGCTTTTGTCCTCATTTCAAGCAAGGACCTACCATGAGTGTGCACTGCCTGCCTAAGGGACATCAGTGTCCCCACCATCCTGGACTCCCAGTGAGCTGCTACTTACATCACCAAGCCTCTCCCTGAGCACTGGGGCATGTTAGATAAGTTCCTGTCTTTCTGGAAAAGTCCATATAGTTTACAGCCCATCCCAAATTGCCCACAAATGAGAGCAATAAGCTGGGGATACCACCAGGCTAAGCACATCTGCACTAGGTACAAGGGAGGTTCCTCCATTCAGAGAAGTCCTGGGGCAGCCTGATGCGCGCAGATGATCACAGATCCTCTCTTAAGACCTGATGGTTGCTGAGTCTATGAATATTATATATCATAGCTATTACAGTGGACAATTCTTTTTAAATTATCTCTTTAATTGTCTGCAAAACCATCTTCCTAATATTTTGTTGCATAGGTCACTAAGGAAATAACTACTATCAAGCTGATTGCAATTAAAGCAATAAAATTACTGAGGAGACAAAGAAACGGTGGTAGTTATTTTTATGCAGTATATAAAAATATAAGTTGCTACAGAATTTGCTGAAGTGCTGGCAAACTGATTCGTACCTTCAGTGGTCTGCAAGCATCAGCACATTTTATTTCTACTCTTGAGGTTTTTCTTCCTTCCAGAGCAGCTACTATTTATTGGCAGCAGTTATTCACAACCTTTTTCTTGCTCCATTAATGCTGAAGTTTTATTTTCATGTGGCTTTCTAGGTGCCTCGGATCTGTTATATAATGCCTGTGGAGTGCTATATTCTATCTAGTCATAGGTTACATGCTTCTTTAAAAATTACTCGTGACTCCAGTTGAATGAGTGGTTAGCGTTCTAAAATAATTTCTTATACTTGTACAGAACTCATTGAAACTCCTTTGTCCATTCTAATAGGTGCAGCTTGAGAGAAAGATTTTTTGAAGCAAAAAGAAATCCAAGGGAACGGGTTGGAGAGGTTTTGGAAAAGTAGACTTTAGGCGTCTGACAGAAAAAAATTAAAAATAAAAAAATGCACAAGTACCAGGTTGAAGTCAATAATACTTTGTTTGAGACTTAGAAGGTTGACAGAGTGTACTGGACTGTATGGATTCGATGGCCTGGCACACTGAACCCACAGAAGTACAAGGCGTTGGTAGACACTGGCGCACAGTGTACACTGATACCATCAAGTCATACAGGAAAGGAACCCATCTGGGTTTCTGGAGTGACAGGCGGATGCCGAGAGCTATCTGTACTAGAGGCCAAGGTGAGCTTGACTGGGGATAAGTGGGAAAAGCACCCCATTGTGACTGGCCCAGAGGCCCCTTGTATCCTTGGCATAGATTACCTCAAGAGAGGGTACTTCAAGGACCCAAAGGGATACCGGTGGGCTTTTGGTGTAGCCACGGTGAATACAGAGAAGATCTAGCAGGTATCTACATTGCCTGGCCTTTCAGAAGATCCCTTTGTTGTGGGGGTGCTACGAGTTGAGGAACAACGGGTGCCAGTTGCCAGAAGGACAGTGCACAGACGGCAATATTGCACAAATCGAGACTCCTTGGCTCCCATCCATGAGCTGATTCATCAACTGGAGAACCAAGGTGTTATTAGTAAAACACACTTGCCTCTTAATAGCCCCATATGGCCAGTGAAAAAGTCTGGCAGAGGGTGGACTNGAGGGGTATCCAGTACACCTGGAATTGGCTGCCCCAGGGGTGGAAGCACAGCCCAATCATTTGTCATGGACTGATCCGAACTGCACTGGAAAAGGGTGATGCCCCTGAACATCTACAATACATCGATGACATCATTGTCATTCAGATTACAAAAATACACATTTATAAAGTCTCAGTGACAACCTGAGAGTTTTCTGTATATGTCATGCTAGATTAGAACGTTTTAAATGAAAAGTATACGAAATTGAATTACCAATTATCCTGTCACTGCAACCTAGGGTGAATCACCTTGCTTCTTGAAAAAATACAGAGTCAAGCCAATGAGCAATAAGGTATCCACTGAAAGATTTTCAGCCCTTTTGTCCACAAATTTGGAGACAGCCTTTTTTGTCATTCATTAGCAGAAACAGGGTTGGGTGACTGATTTTCATGTGCACATGTTGCATCCTGAATATATCTCATCTTTATCTTTTTGCAAAGGAACACTGTGATTTGAGAAATCCCTGATCAAGCCATTTTCTGTTGTTCTACCTTTGATCAACAATGTCAATAATATAGGTATTTGGTTATTTTACCCTACGATGGGATTCTTAGAAGCAGTGCAGGTTGAAGCTCACACGTAGAGTGTTTCCTAAAGTGTAATTCCTTTATTCTGACACTCCCACCTCTTTTTTGGACTATGACTGCAAACTGTGACATGGACTGAGTCTGCTTGGGGTATACGAGCATTTCAATCTCATCTCTATCAGGTAGATCTCCATTAAAAAAATCTAGAGATAAAAGATAAATGAGCAAATCATTGCATGAGCCTTCAATTTCCATCAGTATTTTGGAGCTCAGTTGTACTGTTGGATTGAGGGCATGACAGATGGTAGGCTTGTTCCATGTATTACAGGGACTCTTAGTACTTTGAGTGGGGAGAGATTATTTTGTCTCTTAACAAAATCAAAATTAAAACACATTTCTGAAGATTGTTGTCCTTTTAGAGGAGGTATGCACCTTGGAATGTCATACTTTTGCATAGTCTTGATAATCAGTAATGAAGAGAGTGTGCAGAAGATTACAAAACAACATAATCAAGTGATAATAATGAATATTTCAACAGGCAGACATTTCAAAGTTTTAATTAAAATTAGTAGTGCTATTGATATTGTAATGTCTTTGGGTAACATACAGGCAAGTAATCACAGACCTCCCAAATGGACTGCATTACACATGCAATTAATTATGGAAGATGTTGCTGCTCAAACCACTTTGGGATTTCTGAGATTTAAAGCAAATGCTCAAGCATTTCACTACAGAAGGCAGCTCCACTAACACAGCCAGCAGATTAACTATTATACTTAACCCAGATGCTGCATTACTGCGAGGCGGCTCAAATCTGTTCTGCTAGCAACAATCTTTACTCATCTTCTTTAATAACAAAAATACTTCTTCTTTTGCCTAAAGTAAAAGCTGATATTTTTAAACACAATCTGTGAGAGCTTAGGGGACAAAAAATGTCCCACCTACAGAGATGTTCTTTTCACAAGATGCCCTTCCATGCTGCAGGGGAAGAAAAGTTTAATCAAAGTAAAATGTTCCCTCTTATTTTTCTTTCTCTTTGGCAATGCCTCCTCTTTCATATTCTTTCAGGATTGTTGGGTTTTTCTGAAGTTAATTTTGTCACTAGGGAGCAGGTCTGAAGGCTCCTTACCATAAGACAAGGGATCATAATAGTACCCTCTAATTCACAACAATATGGTTTCACTTAGACCGTAGTGGGGTTGTTTAGAAACTTCCCTGAGTGTACTTTGACCTATTACTACCTGTGGGCCCGAACACACATTTTAAAAGATCTTCCATTCCCCTCAGTGAAATCCAATCATTATTTTGAGAACAGAATTTCATACTTAGCTATTCTGAATAAAACTGTCAAGTCAATTTACTTCAGTCCCAAAGCTTACTGTTAGGAAAAGTAAGAGCCTAAGAGCATTCTTATTTATGAATTTGAGGCCTCATGCACAACAGGATCAAATATATTTAAAATAAATGAGGGCAGGGGTGGTGGTGGGGAGATTGTAGCTTTTATATAACCTTTCTAAACTTTTTCCCAGCAAGATAAATACTCCACTCTTTGTTGAACAGGTGCCTTTCTCCAAATGGACCTCTAAGCACTTTCCAGATTGTTTTCTCAGTCAAAAGCTGCTAGGCAATTCCTGAGCCCATTACTATTGATAGGAGTTCTGTTACGAGAGGGAAGGGAAGGATTAGACCTAAGGCCTTGCCCCTTCTTCCAACAACTCAAAAAGTTGTTACCGATTTAGGCTGTTTAACAGACCTGCTAGTGCTGGAGGGTTGTCATTTCCTCAGCACAATAAGGAAAGGAATGGATATAGGTGTCACTTTGCAAAACAGACCAATATCCTATAAGCCTATCCAGACTCTTTTTCTGCTACAGGATTGTGTCTGGCCACCACT
>VZZY01024463.1:0-15860 GCA_013400335.1 Eurystomus gularis | reverse complement strand
GCACCGGGAGCCGCGCTTCCGCGGGGCGGCTGGCGGGGGGCCGAGCGGGCGAGGGGAAGGCTCTGAGCGCAGTCACAAGTGAGACTTCTGCCGTACTTGCGGAGCGGGGGTTTCGCGCTGGTCTTAGCGCCGGTGGGGTGCAGATCGCGTGGATCGATAGGCAGTGGTGCTGCACTGCAGAAGGGAACGTCCGAACCGCTGGCCACATGTTGCCCCCCGAGACTTCCTAATGTCACATCCCGCTTCTTCCTCGCCTCTTCTCGATGGGCTTGTGGTTGTAGTCTTCCCACATCTCAAGTATGTTTCTGACCACCGTAACAAATTTCTAACTAATATTCAGGAAAAGGAATCGAATATTTATTGTACTTTTCCGATACACTAAATATTGTGTTGGAACGAAAGCCCTGTTCTTTGAGATGTTAGACGTGTTAGGCATCGCTGCTTGTGATCCCTTTCTACTTGCATTGTGTAATGCTGACCTTGAGGGAATTAAGGTATTTATGCATGTTTTCTTGGCTTACATGTTGAAAATGAGGTATTGATATACACATTAAATGTTAGGCAGGAGAAAAAACGCGTAATAAAAAAGCATAGTAATGGTATCCTTCCCTTCACCCGGCTACTACAGTAGAGTGGATTTTTTTGTTGCTGTTTGTTTTTTTATTATTACTTAGAATTATCTGCCTGTTCTCTGTTTAGACACAGAAGAACGTGAGATGTTACAGCTGTTGTGAGCTGATGCATCTACAGCTCCAAATTATTAAGTAGATGAGTGGGATTAATAGGTACAATATTGAAATAGAGGAACCTATTTTATTGTAGTTCTAATTTTGCATACAAAGGAGATATTATGTAATAATATTTATGTAATGGCACGAGTAACTATTTCATTATTGAAAAATGTAGAGCCTGAGGTTGTCTGGCAGGTAGCAGGCTTTCTGTGCGTGCATGTGGTTAACTCATTAAGGCTTATTTTCTTTTAAGAAAATGTTTAGGCTATGCCATATCATGAATGTGGCATCATAAAGTAAACAGTGAAGTAGTTGAGTTGTCCAGCTATTAGGAACGCAGTAGGAAATCCCTGGCTTCCCAAACCATAAACTTTAATATTAGTTTGCATAATGGAAGTGTTTCTAATGGGTTAGAGAAGATACTTCACTGTAGTCTGCAAAGGAAGTGTGACTTGGCTGTCTTCTATGTATTTCCTTGTTAAATGTTTTAATGGCTTTATTTTTTTCCTTTTTATACCTTTAGTAATGTTTGCTAATAAGCTTCAAGAACTTCTTATTGCACCTCTGCATTACTTTTCTTCTTTTTTTTAAAAAGGAGACAAGTGTTATTCTCTCTGGTGTTGGACCTAAGCAGTCATTATCAGAAGTGATGTATGTGACTTCAGAGAGAGGGCTATCCAATTATTTACTTCAGAGCTGAAATATGAAATGAAGTACAGTCACTTACATCTACATTGACATTTTCTGTGAGGAAAAAGAAATAGTAAAAACAACTTCTAATATACTGTGTAAGACAATGGAATGTACTTATTGTTTGGCTTACAGGCAGCGTGGTGCTTGTGTTCACTTGAGTTGGTCTGGATAAGAATAACCCTCTCTCTTTGGGTTTAACATATATGCTTTGCCTGCAGGAAAGGTGCTCGGTTGCCATGCTGCCTACATGACAGCAAACCACTACGTCTGTACAGGCTGCTTCACCTCCAGCGTGATTAACTCAGCACAAATCTTCATGTGTTTAAAGCTGTGTGTCCATGCTGTGCAGCTAGTTGGGAGTCAGGTTCAGAACAGACTCCAAATTCCACCTGCTGAGTGAAGGGGGACTAATTGGTATGTGGAAGTGGCTTATGCAGATGTTCAGAAAGTCGAATGTCTAGCAGCACTGTATCTTGTGTCTAATGTCAGCGATGGATATTGGTTCTGAAGGTGCCTACCTACTCTTTCTGCCTATTCTTCTGGAGGTATTTTGCTCAGTGAGGTATGTGAATGACAAAGATTGCCACTGTTCTTATCTTTGAAGGCTTTTATGTTACTCTGTATTCAACAATTGATTTGTAGAGGTTTGCTGCTACAGTCTATAAAATTGAAGTGGTTTGTGGTATGGCGGTTGGAGGAGCTGAAAACCAGACTTTTAATTAAAAATAATGAAAGGATGAACTCCTAGAATAGACTGTGTTGGCAATAATTTTTGACAACTTCTTTAGGTCTTTTGAAGAAGAAATCTCATTGTATTTGGCAAGACTGTGCAAGTCATCTGTCGATGTCCTACATCTTTGCATAATAAGAGCTCGAAAGGCAAGGAATCAACATTTTTTTAAGCCCAGAGATCCACCTACTGTGTTCTGTTGTTCTGTGAAACACAAAGAGTAAAATTCTGACTACCATAGTAAAAGGTGAAGTAAAGCACTAATAGAATTTTTGTTTGAATGCATCTTAGCATCCCATTTTAGCTGTTTAGTGCTTGAAACAGGCTGGCATGTCTCTTGACATAGAGACTTGAACAAAAGTGTAATTTCAGAAATGCTACAACACTGCCGTGGTGGTAATACAATGAAAGCAATGTTAAATTCATGCTTTGTTGTGTAAGATCGTAGGTATTATTTGATATAGTAGTTGTATCTCTGAAGGAGTCTCGTAATATTGCTGCTTATATTTGAAAACAATAGGTTTTAATTCACTAGGTTATGCTCGACTGAAACAAAATTTCATTATCTTCTCATGCAGTATTTCTTTTCTGCTAGCTAGCAATTTTTGTAAATGCTTTTAAAAAATAGAGAAAAAGAAACTGAGAAATTGAAAGGCCTGTTTATTAGAGTGAAATCGTAATGAAAACTGAATTTCCTGTTTACATATGGTCTTTTGTTTAACTGGTAATTATTGAATTGTCATTCTTGTTGCTAAGTTGTGGTCTCTGGAGGTATGAAAAGTTTTCATGTATTTTCTACTAGCTTTTGGCCATTTCAGGCTCTTGGAGCCTTTCCTCAAGATTTCACTGACCACTTCAAAATAAATATGTGAACGCTTAGTTGGATGTTTCTGTCAGGTGCTTACTCAACTGCAGGAAGACAGAACCAAACTGTAAATCCATCCATAAAGAAATCAAGAGTGAGACTAGATGTCAAGTTAGGAGAGACATTTGCAAATGATTTGAGGTTGCTAAATTAGTGCTTCACTTAACAAGGCTGAGTGCAGATAGCTGAGGACACTAATTGTAAATTCTGTACAAGATACCCATTGGTGTATGATAATGGGTATTGTAAAATGGATAGTTGAAATATTTTTTAAAATCAGAATTCTAACTTGGGTGTGATTTGAGACTGATATACATGATAAATTGTGTAGAAATAGACACATATTTTAAAACTGCTTTTGAAGGGTGTTAGGCCGAGAAATGGGTGTTCAGTTGACAGGAGGGCCTTTGGAGAAGGCAGATTAGGAATTTACCTAAGAAAAAGCAATGTGTAATTTGAGGAATAGTGCAACTTTACTGTCCTCGACTGCCGCTTTATGTATTTGTCTCTTCTTGAAGGGTTTTGTATTTTACATTATGAAATCACTGATCCAAGAATGAATCTTACTTCAGGGCAGCACAAAAAATTCAGCCAAAGAAGAGGATGTTTTGAAGTTATTCTTGAATGCTTTTGATTATGAGTTTTTCTGGGGCTATGTGTAACTTAGAGTAGAGATTTACAGTCAGCAAAATCTGAATGCATTTCAGGTAGGTGTCTAAGTTTGGTGAGTTCACTTCTTGGTTTTCTGAGAAAGAGTAAAAAGCAGAGGCAAATGCTGCAGCTCAAATCTGGCTCCCTTCCAGCAGCAGTAGCTCTGGTATGACTCATTGAGGGGGCCTGCTTATCTTCTTTCTTCTGTTCTTCCCTCCCCATTCCCTCTTCAGTGACCCGGCTGGGCTGTATATCTGATCCCATCCCAGTGCCTTTCTCTCCTCCCTTGCTGCTCATTTGAGAAGGAATAAGCTCGTTGAAGGAACTTGCTGCTTTCTACACTCAATCCATGGTTATTTTTTCTTTCTCCCCTTGTTTTTGCTGCAATTTCAGATGGCTGTGTCCCACAGTGGTCATTGAGAGTGGTCACCCTCTCCCAAAATACGCCAATGTACAACTCTTGATAGGGGGTTATTCTGTGGACTGCAATATGGCCTAGAAGATTTTCAGCATCATATAGTGTAGCTGCACTTCCAGCATACTGTTTCTGCATCTTGCACCGGCAGGCTTCTTGCACGTCTGAAGAGCTGTTGAAAAATAGCTTCATGTTCATTTGTTTCTCTTTTCTCCAGAGGTTTATAGCTTCTGTGAGATGTGAAGAGGACTAGAGGAGGAATGAGCAACTTGAGATAATGTACTTATTCTGAGATTCACAAAACTCAAAACGTTGAAAACAATGATGTGATTGAAGGTCATTAGCCTGTAACTTACCTGGTTCTTAAAAGGATGTGTTTTCTAGTGTGTTGTGGGCTGTTGTGGTTTTTTTGGTAGAACCTTCTTTTTTTGAGGCATTTGTTACATTCTTTGTATGGATTGCCTGCTGAGTTGTTTGAGCAATGAGAAGCTTCCTGAATAAACTGTGAGATTCTGCTCCGCTGGCATGAAACTCATTAAGTAGCAAATATAGTACTCACATATATATGGGTTGCTTTAATTCTGTTTCTTAAATAAATCTTAAAATACTCTGGCAAAATCAATGTTCTAACTAGAATCCAGATATTAGTTTCATAACTGCTCTTCTGTTTGCTACTGTAGAGTACCTCTTGATCAAGTCACTGAATCTATTTGTGCTTTTGTAATTCAGTCAAAGAAATAAATGTATAACTGATGCTACGTGCTTAGAACTCCATCTGCTGCAGGCTTCAAAGTGTTTCACAAAGTAGCTGCATCTACTGTTGGGTCTAATATATAACCTGGGACTGATTTTTCTTGATCAATGCCCTTCGAAGTAGACTAACGGCTTATCTATCTCAGCTACAGCTTCCAGCTCTGTTAAATACTTCTTAAGGGTGCTTTTGGCTGCTTGTTGAAATAGCTTCTTTTTTAGTGTAAAATGAACCTCCTCAAAATAACACACTGGCCTGAAAATAGTTGTCTCTCTTATTTTTACCAGAGTAGCACATGCATATCACAACTGAGGTTGGCAGGGTTAGATGATGTGTAAACAGGCAATGAGAAACAGCTCCTGCTTAGTAATTTTTGCAGTCTGACTAGACGAGATAGATCACTGGAAGAAGGAAACAGGTGCGGTAACACCATGCTATCTGTTTCTTCTCAGTTTCTCATTTCAGAGTGAGTGGTTTGATCTGTTTTGATCAGTATTGATCTGTATTGATGCAGTATTGAGCTGTTCTACTAGCTGTTTTTGTCCTTTACCCTTGATTGACTTGATTGACCTATGTGTGCAGTGGGCCTCTGAGAAGGATGATGATGGCAATGAAAATGTAACCATTTGGAAAGAGGCAGCAGGAATGCTCACACTAAAAGATTTACAGAGACTATTCAATCTCACAGGTGAAGCAGCTGAAATTTTTCGGAATGATTGGACAGGGTCACTGGAGATTTAGTCTCGTGTTTAGGGAGATCTGCTGAGCCAAAATCTCAGAACAATTAGCAGTCAACTTTTTTTTTTTAAATTAAGCATTCTGTATCTCCAGCTATTCCAAAACCGGCTTCTGAAAAGCCAGCATCTCATCCTCCTCATCTGTCATCATTGGATGTTGAGTTGACAGCTGATGAACTTGTTTCTTCCTGTCTGCCACGTCATATGTCCTGTCCTTGTGTGTTACAATTGTGTGCGTTTTTTAAGTTCCTGTATGTGTCTCCTCTATATTACATTTACTCTACAGGGGGAAATTGTTTCACTGTTTATTGAATTGCTGTCTCACATTTTAGGAACATGTTCTTGACAGACGGCAGGGTGTACCTGTGTAAAGAAAATAATGGATTTGCTTAGGATCCCACATCAAATCAACAGCAGAACTGATAAGCTACTGTCTGCAAGCAGTTTTATTTCTGTGCTACTACCCTGACCAATAATAAATTAATATAAACAAAATAATGTTCCTTTATATGTTGACCTAAGCTATAGTTGTGGTAACAATCAAGCCTAGGCTTGATTAACAAGGTCCAGGGACTGGTTGCAAAGATCTTCCATGAAACCTGTATGGTTAGGCTGTAATTGCACTGTTATTCATGATACCTATATGCATTCTGCTAAGAACAATAGTTTTGAGGAATGCAGTGGAGTAATCAAGTATATGAGCTACAAACAGGCAGTATTTTTCTGCCCGTGATAGTTACTCTAAGGCTGAGGATAAAGCCCAAAATATACAATAACCTAAAAAAACACCAGGAACGTTTTTACTAGATATAGGGACTGGCTGAAATGGTGGTATTTGCATAGGCTTCATTCATGCATGTTTGTTAAGGTTCTTTTCTTTCAAGAGCTGCTTTTTATTATAGAGAAGTTATAGGGTATATGGAGGGTTGTGGGGGTTTTTTGGCAGAGTATTTGAATAAAATTTCACACTTGCTGGCTTGGGTGGCTGTATGGCTTATTAGGGAACCATTTGATGTCTGTATGGCCCAGCCTTTCTGTCATCAGCATGCAGACGACAGTTTCAGATAACTTCTTCCCCCACTCATATATATGCAGCCTGTCATGTTGACTGCATGTTTATGAGTTCATGTTATGTGACCTTGGTGTATGTGTGCATGCCATCTCAGATTCTCAGGTTGTGGAGTCATCATCCTTGCAGATACTCAAAAGCTATCTGGATGTGCCCCTGGGCAGCTGACTCTAGGTGGCCTTGCTTGAGCAGAGGGTTTGCACCAGATGGCCTCCAACCTCAACCATTCTCTGATTACGGAGGTTACTCTTGTCAGCAGTGAGTATCCAGGTGCTCTTTACAGCCCGTTCATGCATCCAGGTAAACACAGTTGCATCCAAATGGTGTGGAAAGGTTGCCAGGTAGCTGTCTTTAAGTTGATTACCCTACAGCTGTAAAAGTTACTGGGAAATTTTGGTGGTGTTAGTGAAAACTGATTTAGATTTGGAAAGAAGAAGAAAAGAAAGAATATTCACTACAGAGACCATTGCTAGGTTGGGTTTGTCCCTCAGTAACAGGTTATTTTCCAAAAATTAACAGAGAAAGTAGGAGCAGACACTGCTTATTTACATTCAAGTTGTGCCTCTGTACTGTTTGCTGACTAAACCAGTGTTTTCTGTAGTGAGGCTGTATGTCCTATTTTAGGTGCAATATCAACATGCGGTACTCGGTATGAATATTGAAAGGGCTGTGCAATGTTGCACATAATCCATAATACTTGGCATTACTCCTCAGAGGAGGTTTACAATACAAGTTTTCTGAGTTTTGTATAATGAGATGTATAATGAGTCTTTTGTTTTGTGTCTGAAACTACCTAGGTGGGTTTCTGTATAGCACAGATCTTATTAAGCAGTGGGAATTGGAAACTGATTCAGTCCTTACTTCTGCAGGTACTGCCTTCAGATCAGTAATGAACAAATTTTTATTGCTGCCACCCCTATTATATTTATTAGCCAGATGAGGAGGTTGTTTTCTCGAGTTCTTGATGCAGCAGCTTTTATATTCCCTTTTAAAAAGTTACTTATTTAGCCTAGCTAAAATGTTAGAGACTTTCATTGCAGCTTAATCTTCCTTCATGTTCTTGTGTGTTTTTGTCCGTTAACCATTAAGCAAATGATTTTGTGGCATTCACATTTATAAGCAGTGAAACCTATTTTACTGTCTGCAGGAAATTAGAAGAGACTACAGGCAGTTTCTTATATTGAGTTAAAATGAATCTATTTTTATAAATACTTGATATCAAATATTTTAATTTTTGAGCTAAATATTTTAATTTTGAATTAGCTTTGTACAGCTGGGTCTTAATAAGCTTTACTCTTAGACTTAAGTAGTAGTGGTAAAAACAACCCAGTTCTGCTGTGAGTATTACCTGTTTGTCTGTTTTCCACAACAGAAGAGTGTTTTTACCCTCAGATTACTGTTGAGGTTGGAAGGGACCTCTAGAGACTGTCTAGTTAGTCCCAGCGCCCTGCTCGAAGTAGGGTCACCTAGACTAGCTCCAAGGATGGAAATCCACAACCTCTCTGGGTAAGTTCCAGTGTTTGACCACCCTCATAGTAAAACAAAACAAAGAAGAGAAGAAAACAAACAAACAAAAACCCAACAAAAAGCTCTAAACCCACTCAAAACTTTTTTTTAAGTTTCTTGTGTTTCGATTTGTGTTCATTGCCTCTTTCCAATTCACTGGGACCACTGAAGAGAGTCAAGACTCACTCTTTCTTACTGCTTCCTATCGGATATTTATTTATGCACATTGATAAGACCATTCTTCCTCTCCACCCCTGATCCTTCTTGTCTTCAGGCTACAGATTTCTAGCTCACACAGCCTTCCTTTTATGTCCAGTGCTCCAGACCCTTAATCATCTTCATGACCTGGCCTCAGTATGTCCATGTCTCTCTTGTACTGGAGAAGGCAGACCTGGACCCAGCATTTCAGATGCGTCTCACCAGTGCTGAGTAGAGGGGGTCATGTCCCTCACCCTGCTGGTGTTGTTGCTCTTAATTCAGTCCAGGACACTGCTGGCCTTCCTTGCAGCCAAGGCACATTGCTGACTGTGTTCATGCTGTGTTCATCCAGGACCCACGAGTCCCTTTCTGCAAACAGAGCTGCTTTCCAGCCTGCCTCCTGCCTGTAGTGATGTGTGGAATTACTCCTCCCCAGGTGAGGACTTTGCATTTCCCCTTGTAGGGCTTCAGGAGATTCCTCTCTGTCCAACTCCTCAGCCTGTCAGGGTCCTGCTGAATGTCAGCACAACCCTCTCATGTATAAGGCACTCCTCCAAATTTTATCATCAGCAAACTTGCTGAGGGTGCACCTGTTCAATGTCCAGGTCATTAGTGAAGACTTTTAAACAGTATTGACCTCTAGAGTACACCACAAATGACTGGCCTCCATGTTCCATTATTGCAAGGCTGCTTCTTCTCACTTAAGTTTCATTTCTCTCCTGGTTGCATAACAGTCAAATTTGTTTTAGAGTTTTCCAGTGTGTATTTTTGTTGTCACCTCTTCCTTTTTTTAACATGCGATCCTCTGAGGTATACTCACTTCATTTCATTTCCAATTACAGCAAAGTTTGTTTTGTAGCGTTTATAAAACTTCTAGGTAGATATCTTGTATACAGTATGACTGTGCACAAGTAATAAATTGTGGGGCTGTATTTTCTGGTTTTGGTGGTATGTTTTACCTGAAGGAATGATATAAAATAACTGAATATAAGTAATCATTTGACTAAAAAGATGTTCTGTATCAGAAATACAGTTTTAAATTGTCCCATGTTTGCCTAACTTCAGAAAAGTGGCATAGGTTGTGCATAAAGTAGTCTAACTTGCCATGGTAATTCCGGTCGTTCTATATTATGGTTCTGTTTTTTTTTTTTTTATGTATGTTTCTTAGGGAATTTGTGTATTCACATGACTGTTTGTAAATGTGCAATTCCCATGCAGAGATGAATTTAGTATCTTTACAGTCTAGATTCCTTTTTTGAGTCTGATGCATTAAAAAAAAGTACAAAACCACAAAGAAACCCCCCCTGCCCCTTCGGATAGATGGGAAGAACAGAATAAAGTTCTGCTAAGCATTTACAGATTGTGCCAGCATGTCAGGTTTTGGTGAGCTTGTGTTCTTATGCCAGCAGTTGGAAACCTAATCAAGGAAACAGTCATTTTTAACCACTGCTATATTAAAGATGAAAGACTTAAGAACAGAAACCAGTTGTTTTAGGCGGTGTGCAGATAATGGTGGATAGTCCTCACTCCAAAAAAAATTCTGTTCTATATAAATGAAGTGTTAAAAGGTGTAGAAAGAGTGATACGTTATGAAAGCAGATGGCATGGCAATATTGTTAGTCATTATTTTGAAGTGGAATTTTGTAGGAGAGATTGTCTGAATGGAAAAACAGGAGGAGGGGGGAATGTGTTGAAAGGAAAACTGGGAATGGAAAGGAATATGGAGAGCATGTGAGGTGAGCTGGGGGAGGGGAGGGGTGGGGGGGGTTGGAGGAAGGAGAATGCTGAGAGCCAGGACTGTGGAAAATATTGACGTGGGAGTTGCCACAACAGGGACCAGTTATCTAAGGCCGCTCCCTTTTGGTTTCACTTGCTTTGGCTCATGGGGCTGATTCATCCCCTGGAATTTCTTATCTCCAGACCTGTGGCTGGAAGTAGATGAGGTGTTATGTGAGGTTTATTGCTCTGTGCAGTGGGAGAAGAGAGAAAGAAAACAAAGCATATTCCCCCACTCCCCTGACCAAGAACGGTCCAAGAGGTGTAGAACGTAGCAGACAACTACAGTATTCTCATGAGCACAGTGCATAATGTAGATGCATATGTGGCAGATTTAAAAAACAGAAAAAACCCCCAAACACAGAGAAAGCTCACATCTTCAATGATCATCTTTTCTTTAGTGTAAATGGGCGTTCTGTAGCCTGTTCATTTGTAATGTTTTCAGTTGTTTCCATTAAAATCTTACTTGTTTTGTGTAAGCTTGATTTGTTGAAAGACAATCTTAGCAACCTCTTGTTCTTCACAAGTCGTTAGTCTTTAGCTTTTTCAGAATGCTATTCTCTTATGGAAACCAGTAGCAAGGCAATATTTTAATTTTATTAATAATTTGGCTTCTGTAGTCATCTGACTCATCACAAACCATTTCATTTCTCTGAATGTTTGAATTCTGTATTTTTTTAAAGGATGAGTGATTGCATTTTTTACTTGTAGTACCCTTATGATCAGAGACTTGGTATTTTGCTAGCAGAACATTGATAGTGGGAGGCTGAAATTGTGATGAAAAATAACAGTAGATCAAAGTGTAGACGGCCAGAGAACCTTTAGTAAGAAGTTGGTTTAGGAGGGAACCTGGTGACTACGATTGCAGTGTAATGCTTTTATTATTTGAAGGTATATGTTAAAGTTGGTATACAAGGGTTGGGAGAAGCACAAGTAATGTTTAAAACTGAGTAGCACAAAACTTTGGCTGCTTTTACATCTGCTCCACAGCAGCCATTAGTTGAAACTTAAGGTTCACACAGGTGAATCTCTGCGTGTGCATCTAAGATACATTGAGTTTTCAAATCCAGTAGCTTTCATTTTTTTCTTTTATATTTAGTTAGTAATTTTGAATGTTTTTTGGTGTGCGATATTGCAGAGGAGTTTCTTAGTCCAAGTTTGATGCAGTAACTATCCCTCTGCATAAATGTCGCTTTCTGAAGCCATCTGATTTTATTGGGATTGTGTTTGGACAGATGTAGAGTGTGATTATTTGTTAGTGCTTTTACACTAGGAAGTCACTTAGAATTGTGGGGAAGGGGTCAGAGGAGGGGAAGGACTGATGCTATGTATTTGCTGAGCTGAGGAGGCTTTGGTGGGGGAGATTGTTTGATTTGGGTTTGGTTGGGTTTTTTTATGGAGGTAGACTCAATGTGTTGTCCTCAAATAATTTGGTTCTTTGTTAGCACAGTGTAATTGAGGTTTCAACTGTTCTGGAGCTGAAAATACCTTACTATGTCAAAGTTATTTTGTGAGCTGCTTGTTGATGCTGTAATGAGCAACTAAAGAAGGGTAGATTATTTTCTACCAGTCGTGTGTTCTGAATTACTGCACACACTGAGGCTCTGCAGAAGAATTCTGCTGCTTCCGTTCACCAAAACAGCAGAACAGGATGCTGCTTGTACTAGAGGGTGTAAGGATTACAGGAAGAGATGTATATGAAGAGAAACTAGGAAAAAATAAAACTTGGGGGATTAAGTCCATTCCATCTGCATTCATGAAGGAGTGTCAACTTTTTTCCATCTAAACGTTTAAAATGGTTTCGTATTCAAATATGTGATGATCTGTTACAGATACTGGCCATTCCTTTATGTAACTAGAAGTGATGAGTTAGATATACTCTGCTGTTCTGAGCATAAGCCTGACTCTTCAATACTGGTGAATTGTATATTTAAATACAGACCAAGAACCATAGTCTTTTTGACAGACTAGAACCTAGAATAGCTGTTACAAATTTTGTGATACAGTTTTCAACAAAATTGTGGACATTAACGTGTAATATAACTCTAGTTTTTCACCTTTTCTGGCAATTAAGTGTTAATTAGAGAATTCTGCAACTTTATATTGTTGTCCTTTATTTTCATACAGTTTTTAGGAGAGAACAGGAGGAATTTGAGATAGGGAGAGCTATCTACTAAATCTTTGGCTCTGTCAACAGCAGAGTGATTGGGTAGGAGTGCAGTCTCTTGTGAATATACTTTTAACTGTATGTTTCATTTGTTGGTGTGAGTTTGTTAGGAAATTAAAATGTTTTGGGAAATACTGTTTAAAAATCAGTTTACTAATAATACTTGTAATTAAGGGCAATAATGTCATGTATATAAAAGGAATGACTTCTGGTAAACTTCTGTAGAAGTGATGCCAGGTTTGGGGGTTTTTTTGTGTCTGTTTTCTAAATACTCTTAGAAATGGGTTATTGTCACTGGTGCCAGCCAAAATCTGTCAGTGTCACTTTGTTACTTCTTGGGTGGATTTTTCTATGAAACTTACAGTGCTGGTGAAAGAGTTGGTAAAGTGTGGTTGTCATAGTGGCAGTGAACTGGACCTTAATTGTAACTCCACAAACTCTTTCTAGTGTTCCAGCTAAGGAATAAACCATGAAATCCTAATTGTGATTACTGTTAGAATACTACTCAATTATTTTTTTAACGTACAATTTTTCTTCCTTGTAGTGCTTGTATTCTCTAAATTTTAAAAGGAATGTGAGAACTAGATGTGGTTCTATGTAATATCTTAAAACATCACTTTATGGAAGAAAACAAGATTACATATTCCAAATACAGCAGCTGTTTTATAGCATGTTTACAATTGTTGTTTGTTCTAAAGCACTGTTTTAGGCAGTCTCAAATTTGAGTGTTTAATATACTGTGATTATTAATACATAATATAAAGGAATTTTATATTCTAATATATTGTTTACAAGGATCAAAATTGAAAGGAGGGAATATGAGGTTTTTGTATGTAATGAAGCAGCCTTTTTTTACCTGTTGGGCTGGGATTTTTTTCCTTTTTTTTTTTTCCAGTCGCCCAACAGAATTCATCACCCTGTTACATTACATATTTTACAAGGAGAAAAGTGTTTTTTCAACAACCTACGTTCTAGTAGCTGCCAGCATTTAGAACAAGGAAATCTCCAAGTTGATATTGGAGGCCAGCCATGTAAAAGGATAAGGCGCCAACTGCATGAAATGTTGTTTTTCTGGCAAGTAGCTTCTGTGTACACTCATCCCTAACTCAGAAGTAAATCTGATCTGAGGAAGTTCTGCCTTTGTGAGTTAGTTCAAGTTTAGCTCTGAATTCATGAAGCATAGGTCACATCTGTAGTGAAAATTGTTCTCTTTGACTGGTTTTGTAGTTGCACAGTGGGCTGAAGAGCTCTTTTTCCATTCAGGAACTCAGTATCTCAAAACCTTGCTGATTCAGCTCAGTTGCAACTGGACATCATCGTCTCTCATTGCCAAGCTGCGTGTTGAACTTTTTAGCTTTAGAAAGGCTTCTAAAAATCATCTCTCATGAGCCTTAGTGGTATTTCTGCTTAGGCCCAATCATAGACAAAAGGCTTTTCTCCAAAGAGTGTTTGTAATGGTTGGAATTGTTGCAGATTTGTATTAGAATCTGCTCAAGAAGTTAAGAAATCTGCTTAAAAAAAACTAGTCAGACATTTTCTTCTGTTAGTAAAGAATGTGATGAAAACAGTGTCATCTTTCCTAAATGTGAAAATCTGATACAAAGGAATTGTGGGTGCAATTAAAACTCAAGATTTCCAAAAAGTGAGAAATGCAGTAGATTATTATTATAATTAGTATTTATTTAGAAATAGATTGCACTTTTTCCAGTGGAGAGACAAATATTTATGTTCTCTTAACAGAGATCTTGATCCCTAGCTATTGGACAGCCATGTGTCCAAACGTGTCCAGAATGTCACATTTAAAGATTTTTGTTAACTCACCCTTGTTGTAGGAAAGAATGTATTAGATCTTTCTTTGTTTTGAGACAGTTTCTTCATATTTGAGACATTGTTAAAATTTCAAGGGACAATTCTTCAGTTGGGTGCAAGGAAGTTTGTCAGTAGACAATCTGGGTATCCTGTTCCATACCATCAAGACTTGATTTTTTGAAAGCATATAAAACTCGAAATTCCTATAAAACCAATTTTCTGTATTTCTGGCTCCCTCCAGGAGTTCAACTCTTACAGTAATTTATATATATATAAAAATTTGTACAAATGTATTTATTTAGAAGCAATGATAGGAGTCCTGTGTTTTTGTAATGCATAATTGTCAAGAGTAGTTACTTATTTGTAGGCGAGAATAAGCAGAACCCACAGTCTCATTTGTGATTTGTGTATGAGGTTAGGTTTTTAGTTTTTCATGACCATAATTTTTAAGTGACTGCTATTTTCATGCAGTCATAACTTAAGGTTTTTGTCTCCCCCACAACTCCCCTGTTCATGTCCTAAACAGAATTGTGTACATTGAGGCCTGGTAATAACAAAATGATTCAAAAGACTTCCCATGTCAAACCACTGCCCTTTTAAGGAATACCTCTATTGTTTGGTCATTACTATGACTTGAAATTGGATTAGACTCCTGCAAGAGAATATTTCATTCAAGTTGGGCTTTCAATATTACGTTCAGATTGAAAGCTGGGAATCATGTGAAGAACCTTTGCAAAGACATATGATTTTTCTTTCTTTTAGTTCTACTGCAAAGATTTTTTTTTTTTTTTGGATTTTTTTTATCACATAGACTGTGTAACTGCATTTCTGTCTGAATGCCAAGTGTGCAGTTAGCAAATTATTTTACGCTTTAAAATACTTACTTCTTAATTTGGTATTATAGATGTAGAATCAAGACTGAGGGACTGAATGACTTGTACAAGGTCGTGAGTCATTTGAAGAGGGATTCATCCTCCTTTGCATGCCTTTAGGTGTTCTTAATCACAAGGCCATCGTTTAAGATAATGATATGCACCAGTGCTTCTAAGAATTCCTCAAGATTTGTGCCTTTTTGCCATAATGTGTGCAGACTTGTACAGCTAAACTAAAGAGCAATACTGGAACAGACATTGTAGAATATGTATTGAAAAGTCATAAAACAAAGATGTTATTAGAAGGTTATATTTTAAGGGGAATTAAAGATGGCCGTGTTAATCAATTTCAGCTTTTTATTAAAGCTTATGCTTTTTCATCAGGTGTTGGGTAAGATTTTGAGTATTTTGTATTGATAAGTTATTTCAAAGACTCACAGTGTAGTCTTTTGTCTTGTGAAGTTTAAAGTTTTAACTGTGTTGTGTCTTCTAATGTTTTTGAAGCACGTTCAAGTATGAGTTTGCATACGTGCTAGTGCACTTCCACTTTCTGAAGGAATTGTTTGGAGGATAGTCCCTGACATAGTTTGGCTTACACAGTTCCTTTTTTTTTAAAGAAAAAAAAAAATCCTGGTCAGGGAAACTTGGCAGAGCATCATATTGGAAAATAATAAACATGCCTCTGCCAGAAGTGTTTGAATTTGTTACAGTCATCTGGTCTGGACTAGTAGCTGCTTAGAGATCTATGAATAGCAACTGTAGAGGCAGAGGAACAGTTTTTCTACAGGCGTGCGGTTGAATTGATTCTTATTTGGAAGTCTGCCTTTGTCATCAAAGAGTTAGAAACACAGTGGCTTTTCTCTTAAAGTTGTGGTGGTGGTTTTTTTTTT
>VZZY01024460.1:0-10816 GCA_013400335.1 Eurystomus gularis | reverse complement strand
TGCCGCGCCTTCCCGCTGCCTCGTCTTCTTCGGGGTGACGCCTCGTCCGTGCCTCGGGGGCCGGGTAGCCCGCTGGGCAGGCTGCGGCAGCCCTGCCGCTGGCGAGCCGGGCGGCTGCTTCGTCAGCCCGGCGGCGGAAGCGGCCTCGTCGATGAAGAGCGCACAGCTGTGGAAACCGGCATCAAATCTGGAAGAGATTAGTGCCTTCTTAAAGATAAGCTCTTAGGTGAACCCTGCTCGAACCTGCGTTTTGGCGCTGTGGCACGCACGGGGTAGCGGAGGTGGGATCGACTTCTGCCCGCGGGTGGGCCGGGCGTGCGGAGCCGGCGGCAGGCAGCAGGGCCGGGCCGGGTCCCAGCAGAGCGCTGGCAGTGGCGGAACCAAATCTCGGCGTCAGAGCCTACGGAATTGCCCCCTCGTACAAACAGCGTGGTTTGATGAGTACCGCCTTCGGCTCTGTGTTTGTTAGTAGAGACGCCGGTGCTTTTCACTGAGTGTTGTTTTGAAGGAGACAAACAGAATGTCTGTTTAAATAGAAGCTGCAGTTATTGCTGTCTTGTGAGAATTGGGTTTGTCTGACAAGTCTGGGTGTCAGATGGTCAGCGGTTTCTTTTCAGGACAACCAATGACCCATTAGTTATGAGACCCTGTTTTAGGTATCTCCTGTGTTTCCATTTCCTTCCACGTCCTTTGTTGTTTTAAGACACGAACTGTTTAGGGAAACATCTTTCTATCCACTTTATGTAAAGTCCGTATTGGTAATGGCAAATGAGGTAGCACAGATTTGGTAACAACTTCATGCTGTAAGTACAGGGTATTTGTGTTGGTTTAAAAAGCTGCAGTCTCTGAGATGGTGGCCTATTAATCTGTTCCAGAAAACAGTATGCAAAACTACTACATAGGAAAACTTTACAGGCACTTAAGTTATCCCTTTTCTTGAAAGAGAAGATTAGAATGAATGCCCTCGTGTTTCCATAAATGTAGTAAGCAACTTGGGTGGGTGGCCAGGTTTTAAAATACGGCATATGGATGCTGTTTAAAAAATCCTGCGCTTTGCCATGAAGCTTCATTTTTAGGTTGTGAGACATAATGTGCTGTAAACAGCCAGTAATTGTGAATGAATGTTCCAGTTCTTCTTAGTTCCTCCTCCTTCGCCAGAATTGTTTATTCGTAGCAAAATTCAAGCTTGTGTTGGTGATGAGTATACTTTTGATGCAGTCTCATAGATGAAATTAGGCTGCATGAGTTCTGTGCTCAGAGTGACGCACTGCATGGTGCTTTGAATAAGAAAGCATGAGCTACTGCTACTTCACACCCTGAAGCAGAAAAAGCAGTGATTCAGTGATTCTGAACTGCAGTACTTGAAATGGGACTATGCAGGGCCAATGTAGGCTGCTGACCCTTTGCTAGGATGCCTCAGCCTCTAGAGGACCATGTTTCAGCTGCATTGGCCAGATGTTTTCTTGTATCCTGGAAACATCTTCCTGCTTGTGGCCAAGACAGTTGTAACAAGCTGCAGTCCCTGACAGATGTTATCCTCTTGAACTGAGTGGCCCATTTGTGTCACAGATTGATGTTTGAATTCTTTTCTGTAGCATCTGCCTGGCTGTACTGAAAATAAGCGGACATCTGCTACATGTATGGTGTTCCTATTCACATCTCATACTTTTGTCTCCTACTTATTTCTCTTCCAGCATTTTTTGTCCCTTGTCTTTGACTGTTTGCTTGTCTGCTTTGTGTCTGTCAGAATGAGTGTATTGTTGTGTCAGGTTCACAGTTTTGAAGGTTTTAAAGGGGATGTTGTCTCTTGTCAACACTAAAAAACACTAAAAAGACTAAGCAGAACATTGGATTCTTGTTTGTCTTTTTTGCAAGAATGTTCATCTTTCTAAGATGAGCTTCTAACTAAATATACAATACAAAATTATTTTTGCCTTGTCTTTCTGATAGCTCCATTTTCTTCAGTTGGATAACTGTGTCGACATGCTAGTTTTCAATTTACTGGAGGATATTTCTACCCAGTCCTACAAGCGTAGGTCCTAATAAAGTCCCACTTTATTAGGTCCTAATTAGGTCCTAATAAAGTCCCCCAGAGGTATCCCACTGGAACTGAACAGATCACCAACAGTGAGCAGATCTATATATACTTAGGTTTTGAACCTTGCTGTTCTTTGGCACATGAAGTCAAGCAGAAATAGACTCCCTTGTCCAAAAAGTACATGAATTTGATTGGAGTATTTGGAAGGATGAACTCTTAGATGATAGCCCAGCACTTGTGTACAAAATCTGAGGATACTATTTATACTTTGCCAAGAATCATTCACGTCGCTGTAGCTCAGATAACTTTTTTCTGTCTCAATCACATTCTTAATGTAGTAAAAATACTCCAGTTAATTTTGTTAGATTTGGAACTGAATCAAGGTTTCTCCTGGTGTGATTGCAAATTTCTATGCAGGGGATTCAGAAAGAACCATTCTTCCTTAAGTCTTTACTATAGCCAGGTATGAAATTTGTTTTGCCAATGTCCTTTTTATTAGATTAATACCTTTGTGCAGCATTGCTACTTCCAAATACACCAACAGTAAGTAAAAATAATATGCTCGTAATACCTAGTGAGAGGGGTCATCAGAGCAGAGCTGTGTTTTTGCAGAAGTTTCCAGTCAAGTAGAGATTGGGAGTTTCCTTTTGTTTGCTCTCACATCAGAGTGAAAGTGTCATAGCGGCTTTGGAAAAGAGTATTGGCTAGAAGTACTTTGAATTTCAGTAATGTATTACTGTTCTTTCATTTATGAAAGATTTTGGTTGTACCACTAAGATAATGACTAATCAAAATGTTCAAATTAATTTATTATTTGAAATTCTAAAAAAGAATAGCATATATGATGCACTATATAAGGAAAAAAAGTGTTTCAATGCTTGGATATAGACCCCCTTTTCCCCACCTTTCAAATGTTATAAATTCATCAGTCATGTAGCCATTTTGTGAGACTTATTTTAATGTAAAAGTACACAGGTCTCCAGTGTCTGTGCTCTGGATTGTCTTCCAGTATTAAAAGCTTTTTATAATTTCAGAAATACTCAACTACTTAGGTCCACTCTTTATTGTCAGTAGAGTTGTAGTTGCATTGTATCCACTGAATGTACCTCATTCCGATCTCACAGCCATTGTTGAATACACTCTGTCTAATTCTGTGGGGAGAGGCTGGGTTATTGTAAAGATGATATTCTGGGAAAAAAAAAAAATTGGAGAAGGTCTGTTCACATGGGGTACCTAAAGCTGAAGACCCATAATGGTAGCATCGCAAGAAATGCCTCCTTCCCTAGCAGTACTGTGGTGGTGTGGTTTTGTGAAAGAGGGAACTTTTTTGTATCATCATCGTTTTAAGTTTAAAGTAGGTCAATTAGTGCTTATTTTGGGGAGGGCCATAGAATGGCGGGGTCAACAGATGAAGGCTCTTGAAGCAGTTCTTGCAACAGCTTGTCAGTACTGTTCTGTCAGGGCTGAGGTTTGCACTATGGACCTGGTTTGAATTGTGCAGCTCCACGGTCCCCTGGGTCTCATCTTGCACATCTTCTCTGGTCTCAGCACAGGTTGAAGAAGCTCTGTAATGGCTGCAGATTTCAGGACAACACAGCTAAAAATCTTCTACTAAGTTCTGGCTGCTTCCATGGTGTATTTTAGGAATGCTAATGAGCGTATTGTCTTGTAAATACAGAGATAAGTCATGCAGGTGTGACGGTGGTGCTTGCTTTGAGGAAAATAAATGTAAAAGCACAAATAACTCCTAAAATTCAAGAGACAGTATTGGAAAACGGGGAAATCTAGGGTGAGAAATTAAATCTTGCTTTTGATAGTAGAAAATACTGACAAACAGCTGCCCTGAACTGGTTTCTCCTTCAGTATTGTAAGCAGCTTGCATCTGTCACTTGACCTAAATGGGGGCATCCTCTGTCCTGCAGTGAGTCTGAGCAATTCTGTCATATGAACAGACACATTTTCTGTCACATGGCCAGGGGCGGTTTGTGCAAGATGAAGGGTAATTCAGTCACTTCGTTTTACAAGCACTAGTTCAGTGATGCCTGCATGTGAGTCCTGCTGCAGAAGCTTTCTTTGGGTACACGATGGAACAAAGGCTGCAGGCTTTCTCAAGCAGTGTCTCCTGGGCTGACACAGACTTGCTCAGTTACTTTCTCCTGCAGATCTGATGACCCTTCAGGAGCAGAATTAGCTGGTGGTTTGAATGAATTGTTTTGGCTGTGAGATAGGCACCCACCATATGTAAATCTGCCCTCCTGGTATTTTGCATCATTAATGCTATTCCTGCTCAGGACCTGAATGAAACATACAATTTCTGAACTGTATGGATCATTGAAAACAATACCAGGATGTGAGAGACAACATTTCTGCCAAAGAATAAGTCCTGGTTTGCATCTTGGCAAAAACTGAGTGGTTACAGATAACCCATTTTTTGTGTTGCACTGTACCTTGGTGAATTTCGTTATGCAGTGGTCTGGTCCTCTGCCCATTTTGGTGGGCTGAGCATGATCTGGAATTGGAGTTCAGGCTGACTTGTCAGCTCTGTGCAAACCCTACCTGTCTGTCGTTTTGGCATGCTTAAAGCAGTGTTGTGAAAGTTAGCTCACCTGTGTCAGACTTTTTGTATTTGCTAAGAAGTGAAGGTGTGGATGTATGTTTGATTTGTTGTTTTTTTTTCTTCTATCCTTGATATTTATCTTTGATATACTGTTTGCAAGAAATGGCTCGTAAATTCTTGTGGTGGTGGTGGCGGCATCTTCATTGCAGGTGGGGACCTCTATGTATGCAAGGCAAGGCAAAATTTGGCCAAGGACTAGGTTTAACATTGATACATGAAGGGAGCCAGCAGTAAGTACAAACTTCCATCTATGAGGTACCATGCTGAAAGAAGCAGATTGGAATGTCGTTTTTGGTCTAATCTGGCTAGCTTCCTGAGGAGCTTAACCCGTGTTGATTGGAGCATCAGAGATAAGGCTCTTGCTTTGATGCTCATTGCTTGCAATTGGTGGGGTAGGAGAATGTTGTTTTTCCTCTGTTCTCAGGTGACCTGGGATGGATAAGACACCTGGATGTGTGTTTGGAGACAAAGCCAAGTGATTTGCAAATATCTTACCTCCAGTTACTTTTGCTCTTTGGCTGGCAATGTATGTTGTGATGTATAGAACATGAAGTCCTTTTTCTGTATAGGCAAATATATTATCAAACAAGCACACGATGTCACTTTTGATTACTTCAGTAATAAACCAGTGAGGAGACAAAACTAACTTGGTACACTCATTGTCCAGTAACAAAATTAGTTCAAGATAATCGAGTTGCAGTTGTGGGGCTGACACTTGGTGTGTATCTGTACACCTTGTATTGGGAAGATTTAAGGTGGACAATTCAGTTTCTATCTGAGATCATAAGAGGTCTTTTTCTTCCTGTATGAGATCTGAGGATCTCCTTCCTCAGCAGTAAAATTTTCCACTAAACACGAGTTGGTGGAGAAATCATGCATAATGGCAAGTATAAAATGATGTTGCTTTCTGTCCAAATGAGTGTGGTTCCTTGACAATCTGTGTTTATTTTTAAGGAGCTATTAGAGTTGCTATTCTAACATCCTTACACGCTAGAGAAAGCTAAGGAAAAAGTAAAATATGGTATGGCTCTCTGAAACTAAGCAGCTGAGTCTCTTCTGCTTTGTTTATTGGTGTGAATTTTTGTGGCTATTTTTTTCCACTATTTTTTTAACAGGCTTGATTAAAGCCTCTCATACAAAGTTTAATCAGACTGGCCTCTATGTCTCAAAGCTTCCTCTGCACAGGAGAAGGAAAAATGGAATGTGTGGAAACATACATGTGGAAACACTCACATTGCTGTCTGTGATTTTCTTCTGTGCTATCTTTGGTTTCTGCATCTGGTCGTGCTGCTACAGGGCACACCTGGGTAGCTCTGGGTCTGTCAGGTGCCTGTGCTGTGTACTGTGTTTTGTTTCCCTTGCAGTAGCAGTTGCTACAGTTCCATCACATCTCCATCACAAAGCCAGGGGTACTTGTGTTAATTAGGCTGAGTTAAACTGCTTAGGTGATAATGTAAAAAACACAGAAAAAAGGACCTTCCTCATTTAGGATCTTTGGGAAAACCTAATAAAACTTTTCTGAATATCTTAAGGTGAGAAGAGCCAGAAACACAAAAAGGAATCTTCCCAGAGAACATTTAAAGGATTTTAAAATCATTCTGGCTCATCTAATCATGGCTGTTACTTCCAGAGTCTTCAGCACCTCTTAAGTTACTTCTGTTTTTTCTGTCTCAACAGCACTGGGGAACTAATACAAAATTTTTGTAGTTGCTCTTAACTCAGAACCACAGGTGGCTTTTTATATTGTGTCTAAATAAATTGTACAGAGGTAAAATACATTTACCTTTTTTTTCTCAACTTAATTCTTGCCTTTAAACATGTTTGAATAATTTATTTGCCAAGTTAATATACCGCATGAGTTTTGCAGAGGGAAATGCATTTTATCGTACATGCAGTCTGGTGAGAGTCAAGAAGGGAAATTGAGGGTAATGAATACAGATTTTGGTAAAAACAGGGAAAAACATGATGGACAGGCTGGGTGGGAAGCAATGCAAATCTGCTTTACTGAGAAGAATAATTGACATCAACTTGAAATAAGTTTAACTATATTTCTTTTTGTTTTTTTAAGAGATGAAATTGGGGTTATACCCTGCCCTGAAGCCAGGTATAACCGAAGCCCTATTGTCCTGGTAGAAAACAAGCTTGGTGTGGAGAGCTGGTGTGTTAAGTTTCTTTTGCCATATGTCCACAATAAACTTCTCCTCTACAGACAAAGAAAACAATGGCTGAACAAAGATGGTAAGTTACCCCGTTGGAGAATAGTATCTTATGTGATTCTTAATGCACATTTTTTTATTTATCACTGAACCATTTAGGTTGGAAAAGACCCATAAGACCATTGAGTTCAACCGTAAACCTAACACTACCATGTCCCTCAGGACCACATCTGCATGTCTTTTAACCTTCAGGGTATTCCTGGTACTCCACCTTCAGGTACTCTACCACCCCTCTGGGCAGCCTGTTCCTATATTTCACTTTCAGTGAAGAAATTTTTCCTAATATCCAGTCTAAACCTCCCCTGGTGCAACCTGCGACCATTTCCTCTTGTCCTATTCCTTGTGACTTGGGAGAGGAGACTGATTGACACCTGCTTCACTACAGCTTCCTTTTAGACAGTTGTAGAGAACGATAATGTGGAGAGGTCTCCCCTCAGCCTCCTTTCCTCCAGGCTAAACAACCCCAGTTCTTTCAGCCGCTCCTCACAGGACTTGCACTATAGACCCTTCACCAGCTTTGTTGCCTTCTTTGGGCACGCTCCAGCACCTCAGTGTTCTTGTAGTGAGGGTCCCAAAACTGCACACAGTATTTGAGGTACGGCCTGACCAGTGCCAACCACAGAGGGACAATCACTTTCTTAGTCCTGCTGGCCACACTGCTTCTGATACAAGCCAGGATGCTGCTGGCATTTGTGGCTACCAGGGCATGCTGCTGGCTCATGTTCCACTGGTAGTCTGACAACACCCCCTACCGGGCAGTTTTCCTGCCACTCTTCCCCAGGCCTGTGGCATTGCATGGGGTTGTGACCCAAGCACAAGACCTGGCACTTGGCCTTGAACCTCATACCACTGGCCTTGGCCAGTTGATCCAACCTGTCCGGATACTTCTGCAGAGCCTCCCTACCTTCAAGCAGATCAAGACACCTGCCCTACTTGGTGTCTGCAAGCTTACTGAGGGTGCACTTTTGTCCCCTTATCCAGATAATTACCTTTTTTGACATTACCTTGGCCCTTCTTAAACCCAGTTTAACCTGTTCTGAAATAACTGAGTGTTACTAGGTGGAAGGGCAGGCTTTGGATTGTGCATCATGGCAACCTAAACAAGTTGTAGGGTTGCTTCGTTGAAAATGGAAATGGTTTCTGTCTTGTCCAAGCTGGAAGGGTTAGAGGGAGATGACTTATTTCAGTGGGTGATTTAGGGAAGTGATGTTAATCTTTACAGAACAAATTTTGTCCTGCTTTCCTGAACCAGAAGGAAAACTGCTGATGTGTGGATAAAGTAAGAAACATCTTCAATGTGTTCAAGATGTAGGGGTACCGGAAGTCATTAGTCCCTGCAGCTCAGTAGTTGTAAAGCTTTATTTCCTTTTTCTTCTTTTTGTTTTGGTTTGATTTTTATTTTTTGTTTACTTGCATGAAAAATACTCTGGTATATGTTGTCTATTTTGAATTTTTTTAAAGATTTTTAAACAGATGTGACATGGGAGATACGTGACTGCTCTACAAATTGTTCTGTTCAGAGTAAGAATGAACAAGTGTAACTGTAGTTTAAGAAACTATTTTTTTTGTTGTTCCTGGTTTCAGGTTTCTTCTAAATAGCAGTCACCATAAAAAATGTTCCTGTTCTAGGCTTATCTCACTGTCTTATTTCTAATGTTTATTCATATTCTTTTCAAGGCTTCTTTCTATGTCATTTACCTGCTATGGCATTTTTCACTTTTTTTTTTCCCAGAAAGAGGGATATCCTTTCTGTTGAAAAACACCCCATGACCACTCAGAGAGTTCAGATATTTAGTCTCTCAAATGCATCTGGGTTTCAGCTGGGTGCTGTTACAGTACTTTAATTTTTTGTTTGCATGAAACTAACCTAACCTATAAAGCACTGTCTGTGTCCTTTTTGCTTTAAAATTACTATTTTGGACTATGTTCACCTCCTTGAACATGCCCAACAGCCACTATCCATTGGGTTGTGTTGATCACAACTATAGCAAAGGCAGTCTCCCTAGTTGCTTGATGAATTAGTGAGTTAAATGACTATGTTTTCAATATTGGGATGCTAGCAGACATCTGATGCAGGCTGTAATGTCTGATCATCGTGAGACTAACTTACTGCACCATCTTGAACACAGATTTTGACAGTAGGTCTGTGTAGGTCAGGAAAAGGTCTGGTTAGTAACATCTTTCTTGATAGAACTGCCATTTGCTTTTCTCTCTTTTTTTTTTTGTTTTTATTACTATAGTCTGTTTCACTTTAAGTGGATGAAGCCACTGTGTGGACTTACCCTCATTAAAGCATAGGGTAAGGGACTGTCAGGTGGTGTTAGCTGAGTCTATAAATGTACACTTGAGCTTCTTCTGCATTCAAGGACAGCAGGGAGAAAGAAGATGGAGGTCTTCGGTGAATCTTGGCAAGGGAGCATTCTGAAGGCAGTGAATATTGCCTGTTTTGTTTTGCCTGAGGAAGGGGTCTAGAGTTTTTAAACAATTTAATTCCTTACTACAAACACGTGGATGTATTATGCAAGCATGTTGAAAAGAGGAGCATTAAATGACAGAGAAGGTTTGTAATATGAGCAAGAATGTACTGCCTTCTTGCCTCTTTGCAAGCCAGACCGTGATAAAGAGGAACCCATTTCACTGGTACCATACGAGTCTTCCAGTGTTGGCAATGTACATTGGGTGGTGTTAGAGTAACAAAGCGTTGGCTTAATATTTGGAGTTAATTCTCCATTCAAAAGAGTAGGTTAAAGCTGAAGTGGCAGGAAAAGTGGCTTGTGGACTTTTAAAATTTTGCATTGCCCTTTATTTATACTTTTCACATCACTTTTTAAATTGAATATTCTTTTTCATTACGGCATCTTTAAAATACTTTTAAATGCATTCAGAAAGAATGATAGAAACCAGTGATGGTGGCCTGATTGCAAATTCAGAATTTGTAATGCAGGCAGTTTATAAAATTCAATAAAAAGAGCTTATAAGGAATATAAATCATGATGACTCTGACATGTAGCCAGAAACAAATTTTGGCATTTAAAGTGATGAACCTACTAGCACAGGCAAGTCATAGCATGACTGGTGTTTCTCATTGCAGTGTGTTTTGCAGTTCTGAGGCAGGAGTTTGTTAGGTGTATTTAATTTTGCTGCGGCTCTTCTGCAGGGAGACTTTTCATTTCAGTCTCAAGTGTTATAGAAGAGTCCTCCCCTAGAAGCTACCACACAGACAAAAACTTGTTGTTTCAAGCCAAAATATAGACCACTGCGATGGGTGTCACTATTGCACTGGAAGGCTGGAGACCACTGATAGCTGTTAGCTAAAGGGCAGTTGGGTACTCGTGTGCTGGAGTCCTGCTCCATTGTTTATAAAGCAAGGTATGGCCTATAGAGTTTACTATGTTTTACCATAATTGAATTTCACATTTGATAGGAAATCTCAGCAGAAACAGAACTGCAGTGGTGGAGCGAATGAAGGCAGGACTTTTCCCAGGTGACCTTACAGAATTGTCTCTAATGTGGCATAAATAGGTGTACTCTATCAAGAGATGTTACATTTTCCTGTACGTTTGAAATATCCTCAAGGATTTTCCTCCAAAGTCCATTTTGTAGACAGAAGTACATGACTGGAATTTGTCACGGTAGTTGTTTTCTTCTGAATGTAGTGAAGGGCTAGATTTGTTTTTTACTGTTGCAAAACTAAATTGCATTTTCTGTTGATGCTTGTAATAAATAGTGATTGCAGATATAGTCTCATTACCTTTTTGTGTTGTCTGCATTGCTGTAAGCCATTTTAAATAGAATAGAGAATCAAAACAGGGTGCTGATTCAAGCATCTGCTTTCCGATGTGGTGTCTGATATTTTTCTGGCAGGATCTTGGAAGAAGGAAGTGCTTTATAGTCAGTAATTGATAGCTTACTGTGACAGATAATAGAATCATTCGGGTTGGAAAA
>VZZY01024454.1:0-29323 GCA_013400335.1 Eurystomus gularis | reverse complement strand
ACACACATTATCTTGACACATTATGCTCTCTAGTTGCTTTATTATATTATTTTCTTCTCTTTAAATGGCATAGGAATTTGATGGAGGTTACAACCAACTTTAAACATCTGCAGAATTTGTACCATAAGGAAGGAGGAATCAAATTATTATTAAAATAGGAAATGACAACCTATATCTTATGTTCAAATTCTATTACCTATACCAATGAGACCATTGCAAAATTCCTGGTTACTTCATTGGTGCATGCTTATGTCCAGTTTGAATCCATGTTATAACAAAATACATAGATGGATTATGTTAGGATTTTAGAAGTTGCTTCCACACTAGAATTTTCTTACTTCAGTATTATTTTTATAATGAAATGTTGCTTAGTACCATGAGCTGGCAATGTGCCAACCCTCATCAGTCCTCTTTGACTTTGTTAAAGAGTAGTTGGGTCCAGTACTTCACCTGCAGCAAAACAGGCATAGCACTGGAACAAAACAAGTGTTTTCAGATGCAAAATCTTGTGCAACATGAATTTTTCACAAGTGACAATAAGATTCAGCTACTCATTTTGACTAAAAAATGTTACTGAAATATAGAAAGTAAAAATATTTAATTCTGGCATTCTGAGCAATTTCCATTCTGTATCGCCAAATGATGTCATCTTGAAATTTGGATACATTTATATTTTTAATGGAAAAGAATTCAAATTAAACTGCTTTAAAGACTTGGATTGGTTTTCAGACTTGAGCCAACCTGGAACCAGTTTTCCAATGTGATTTTTTTCAGTTCAATGACAAAAGAATATCTTTCCTGCAAGACTTTACTCAATGGAGGGGAAGGACTTCTATTGTATATCTAAATGGCACAATATAATGACATGATGAAATATTCAAGCTAGCTACCTTTATTCAAAATATTTACTATATGCTAGACATACTTAATACATATATGCTCGTATTAAACTGAAAATTAGAATGCCTCCACTGACTTTAATAGCCCTATGATTTAATTTCTGATTACTGAAGATTAAACAGGTACATATCATCCAAAACTGTTAGTGATTAAGAAGAAGTAGAAGCATAAAATGCTATTGCAAAAATTAAGCACCATGAAAAGCAGTGTTTTGCACTGTGGTCTACAGGCTTGGAACTATCACAAAACAAGCACCAATTCTATATTGGCACCAAGCAGTTTACATCATATTGGACCTTTTACCTTCCTACGGGACAATTAGCCAACCACTTAAACACTTTTTTAATAGTTTATTTTTTATACAAGCTTTCCATCATTAGATTGTCTTTGGTAAAGGACACTATGGTGAACACAGCCATCCATTATATGATCCCTTTATCTGTAATGGTTATTGCACTAGAGATGGAGTCTTTCCCTGCATTCTTGCACAGACATAACATAGAATGCAGTGGAAAATATTTATAATGCAATTTTTTGCATGGTGTTAAGAGTAGCTTCTCTTCTTACATTGCCCATCTAGTACTAAAAACAGAGGATGGACACTGAACAACTTGTAATGAGGCAAGTGTTGTAAAATACACTTATTTAATGTTGTACAGAAGAAACTACCATCAGAATAGCTGTTCAAAGAATATGCCAACAAGGTAGCTGCTGCCAGTGGATGCCATCCTAACATAAAATAATTAACAGCAGTTTATTTCAGATTACTGAATGTTAATCAAGGAAAAGCCATATAACTTACTCTACATTCTTTGTCCAGTCTGGAGGGTTACTCATGGTCATAAATACACAGTTGGTCAAAATAGTGCACATGATAAGCATGCTGAATAATGTATGCTATGAGTTAAGGAATGTAAGCCAGAAAATCTCATTAAAAGAGTATCAAATAACGCGTTGCTTTGGCAGATTTCCAATATCAGGAGCTATTTATCCCTCCACTGCTCTGTTAACACTAAAGGAAAAGCCCTGAATATGTTAAATCTTCCACAGTATAGCTAAAAGAGAACAATCACATACTAAAAATTAGAAATTCTGAAGGATATAAACCTCCCCCCAAACCTTAATTTTAAGACCTTTGTTGATTTTTTCAAACGTTCACTCTCAGGACTCATGGCATTCTTCTTCGAAATGAAAATGCAAACACCAAAATGAAAACCACACAGATGATGCACAAAATGACCACATGATGGCACCATCACATAAAACTAGAAAGAGGCTAAAGCTGGATTTTGAGTAGAGTTTTAGCTTCTCTAACTAAAATGCAGGTTCACACGGTGCTCTTATATGGAAATTGGAGTATGACGAGGTGGGAAGTATCACAAGGTTCGCAAAGTTTTCTCTGCATGTCTACGCTAATGAAAAAAGCCTTAAGCGACCGTAAACACCTCTGCCTTCTGAATATTACATTCAAAAAATTCTTCAGGTTTTCTACTCGGTAACTATATTTCAAATCCTTATTTCAGAATCTAGCTTTTCACTATGTAACTCATATATGAATGGAGCAGAAGAGAACAAAAGGCATTTTTCAAAACACAAAAAATAACGTTTTAACAGTGTTTCACGAGCCTGTATTTTACATAGGCTTTCAAAATCCTTTCTGATGAAATGTCCTCTCGGAGTTGCAAATCCTCGCTATTCTTTCATCAGTGGAGAAATAACCAGAACGCACCTTCCCACAATTTTAAAGAACATTTTTTAACATTCTGCCCTTGGTGACTAGCTCTTCACTACCATCTCAGTCCCATGATCCTCCATTACTCCATTTAATTGAATAGCGCTTTATAACATGCTAGGGAGTGTCACATCATTGACAAATAATTATTTGTAGTGACACCTGTAGCAAGCAAATACAAAACAGGCTATGTAGTGTCATGATTGATTCTGAAGTCGTTTGTAGGCTTGCCATTGATAACATCCAATACACAACAACCATTGTAATTATCAGCCTTCCATTATACCACAATTAAAAAAAATACTTTCAGGATTTATTCTACATGATCTTAGGTTCCCTATATATAATGCTACACACAAAACTACTTTCAGTGTGCTTATGTTAGACTCCTGCAAAATTAAGTGTGCAAACACTTGTATTTGTTCCTTAAGTAAACAGACTTGCTGAAGTCAATGCCCTCATTGTGCATATCAGCATTTGGGATCAGCCCAGTGGGATATCTACTATAGTCAGCTATCAAAACACCAAGAAAGACAAAATAATAGCTAAGTCATTATGATAATTTAGCTTTGCAAATCTCTACTTGCATTGTTGAAATCTCAACGACCTGACTGAAGTTAAAACATTCACAGGATTATGGGTGCATAATGCAGTAATAATGAAGAAATAGAATAGACAGGTAAGATACACAGAGGATCGAGAATGTATAATAAACCAAGGAAGCCAAGCTATCAACCCATCCTCCTTCAACCGTGATCTGAACCAGAAAATGAAAAGGAATAATGAAATCATATTTTCACTAAATATTCATGCAAGCACAAACTTGGGATGAAAGATTTGATTTCTAACACAAAGTGTCAGTGGGGAACTGGAAGTATTTTGAGCAATATATCTGCAGTTCATGACATATGTAGAGAAGGGGAAAAGATGAAAAAAAGATGTGATGATTACAGGAAACAGAAGAGGGAAGGAAAAAAATAGGTGGGGGAAGAAAAAAGACACAGGAAGAAACTGTAAAGCACAATGACTGGTTGTCTGGCTTCTGATATTACTGTATTAAGTTCCAGCACTGAAGACAAATGTAAAAAGGGAATAAGAAAAAGAACAGAACACAGAAATAATACAAAGAAGAGGAACAAAGCACTATAAATCATATTGACCCTGGGACATGTGTCAGAGAATTATTTCAATACTAAGTAACACCCCATTCACTACAGTTTTAAACTAACCACTTGAAAAGGATATGAATGTACCAAAATCTTAATAGCTATTTTTCTAAGAGGATTGAAAGGAGTTAACATGTACAGGGCAGAGGTGGCACTGAACCGGAATATTGCCTTCCCTTTATTCAATACTATAAAGGTCTGGAAAAAGAAACACAGAATAAAAATAGCATTTAAAAGATACCAAATTAGAAACAAGTTACAAGTTCAAACCCAGAATCATTTTCATTTCATAATTAATCATATTTGGTCAAATTCTTATTTCATTTACACCTCCCCCAGAATCACAATCCCCTTGTTCAGTTCACACATAGTAGAGTCCAGCCAAATTACTATAAATATAGTTGCATGAAAACATTTAAATAAGTTTATTTAGAAATCGTAAGTAAACCTGATACCGCTAGCTAGAAACGAAGACAGGTATATTAGGTACAAATGTATGCAATACTTGAAGAATTAGTATAATTTTTGTACCTTATAATATATACACTGAAATACATAACTTTAAAAAAAAAAAAAAGCCATTAAAACTTCACTCTCTCAATCAAATAAACAGCATTACTAAGGCAATAGTAATCTAAAGATCTAAATTTCCAGAGTGATCCTCATGAAAATAAGGAAATTGAGTGTTCAATAACCAGTTTTTCAACATAACACTAGTGTACTGAATAGTTTTTGCTGTACTCTAAGAAAATAATGTACTGCTTCCCTTCTCAACTACTTGTGAGACTTTCGTACCTGCAATTGTCTATTTTTTCTTATATCATGCTTTACTTTTACCTAATACAGAATTCAACAGTGCATCTATTTTCACTGTCTCTCCAGTTCCAGCAATAACTCACATGTACTACAAACATTTTTAAAAGAATTTATAAATGTAACAGTTTTCTTAAAACCAGGGAAATAAAAAAAGAATAAAGTTTTATTTAACATGCAGTATTTTAAAAATTATTTAGATTTCCAAGTATTTGGGGAAATTCCTATCTATTTCTATCACCCCTTCTGTCTACACATGGGTGAAAGTTCATGCTCATTGAAGGTAACTGGATCTAGCTAGCATTGTGGCAGCCCTAAAAGCCCAAAGGGAACATAAGCCACACAAACCTGGAGCACAGCCAGTAGCCATGATCTGCCTCAGCTGGAATCAGAGGGCAGCATTTGTAAAGATTATGCTCTTCTTTCTGAGCAGGTGTGCTAAATACAGCAGCTGAAATCCTGAAAACACAATGCCTCCCCCAGCTCAAATCATAAATTTCAGCACTTCCAAACTGAACATATTTGCACTACCAGATACCAATTGATTCTCAAGTGATAGTTCGGTCCTTTATCATAAAGGAGAGAGGATTAGCCTGTAATTTACTCTTTGCTATCACTGCTTTTCAACTCTATTACTATTCTTCCTGGAGTTCAAGAAAATATGCCCTCAAATCAGAGTTTTTAATGTTTTCTGCTCCCTTTACTCTGACAAAACCTCTGATGAAGCATCATTTGTGCAATGCTGACTCATCAAGACATATTGAAAAATTAAAATGGAGCCCGACCTAAACAAAGATGTTCAAAGATATGCAAAGAATACCAAGAAAAATAATGCAGGAAATTATGATTGCAATTCACGTATAGTTTGGAGTCTCACATCTCCTACCAGAAACCACTGTGCTTTTGGAAAAGATGAAGATAACTACTATGCATTTCTCAATCAGGAACAAGCAATTACAGCAGGATTTTGCTTCACATGCACATTTCATTGCAGAATTACATTTCTGGTCTCCAAAGTATGATTATATGTGTGCTAACTTTAGGATTTCCAGGACTGAATTTAGATTTTTTAGGGCTGCAGCACTGGGAAAGAAGGGAGGGAAGAGATCAGCACTTTGACCCAGTTTCCATTTGCCTTTCTTCCAGACTTCAACAGGGTAAATCACTGGAGTAAAGGGAGGAGAATACAATATTAATCTAAAACTTTTTTTTTTTTTTTTTTTCAAATTTAACTCATGATTCTCCATAGCATTAATTGAGTTTTAGAAATTCTGCAATGAACATTTAAGGTACAGCTGACTTTTTTAAAGCTGTTCTGTCTGTTTAGTTTATCATGATAAGCCTATATTGTTTGAACATACTAGTGATGAGGCATTCCTCTAATTCCTGCAGGAAATACCTTCATTTGTATATTTTTACTTAGTTCAAGTTCGATTCCTAACAATTATTGGGAGTTCTCTTCTTTTTTCTTTGAAGTAGTTTCTTTGCTTTCATGGATTTTTTTTTTTAACTTCATTTTTTTTATCCACTAGCTCATTTCCACAGGAAAGAAAAAAAGAAAAAAAATCTATGAAGACAGAAAAGTAAAAAAATATCTCAGTAATTTCTTCTTTACTGGTAGAATAACAATGGCACAATATATATGATGCCAAAATCTGAGGGACTGGAATTCTGGAGGAAACCCAAGGCCATCTGGTCAAAAGTCTAAAGTTCAGCACTTTTGTGCTTGGCCACAACAGTTGCTGTTGTTACTTTAAACAAAAAGAAAATATGTGAGTTTATTTTTTTTTTTTAATGGCCATCTCTATAAATTATTTTTTAAATCGCCTAACATTCTGTCAACATCCCACCAGGAATTCCTACCTCCTTTTTATTTATGTCCCTCTTTTAAACACCTTCTCTTCGATACAATCATAAAACAAAACAAATCTAGATATGGGAAATTTTTCACCCATACTAAGTCATACGATAAGATGGTTAAGATATATGATGCCTCTATAGAGTACAAAATGGAAGAGGATGGTTTCGGCATAACCCTGAGAAATGACCTTTTCATACTTCCCTATCCTTCCCAGCAACAAGAGCATGCAACCTAGGCTTCCATGTGACAGTGAAGAAAGTTAGTGAGAAGCTGTCTAGCTACCTTTGAAGATCTGCTCCTTTCACATCTACAATACAACAATAAATAAAATAATAATTCTAAAGATAACTCCTGTGCTACTTCTTCAACTCTTCTGTGTGTAAAACACTGAAAGTTACAAATTTTGGTAAAATGCCAGGTATAGCAAGATAAACCTAAACGCATCTCTATCAACAGACCAGGTCCGACAAACTTTCATCACTAACTCTTGTTCCTACATTGACATTTCTGCCAACAAAATCAGCTGCTGGGGAAATCTATGATATGTAAAGCCTGGGTCCAAAATACTGGAAATGCTATGTCTGTGAGAGAGTTCCTTGTATTTTACTCTTCTTAAAGTCTAACAGAAATACACAAGACACTCACTTTTTTATTGATATAATATGGGTCCAGGTCTTCCAAGGGCTCGGACACCATTCCTGGAGGTATGTCGCCGTAAATAAATGGCAGTGTCTTCCCTGCCTCCAAGTCACTATTTGGCTTTGGGCCATCTTCATCATCATCATCTTTGCGTTCTTGTTTGGACTTTTTAGCTTTTTCTTCATTGATACGCTGTTCAATAGCTGCAAGTGATTCTCGTGTGAAATAGCGGAAGCTGTCAGGTCCTGGTGGTACCAGCACTGATTGTGCCATCTTTTCATCCTGCACCTCTTATTTCCTGTTTAGCCTCACTCATAAAAAAGTGCTAAAAATATACAAAACAGAGAAAAAAATTAAAGCAACACAAATAGCTACGAACAATGTAAAGGAATATAGCTTCACAGAATTTTCTGTGGGACATCTTGTTAAACTTCAGTGATTATCATCCAAGAGGAGGCTGCTGTGAAATGGATATTTTCATTTGTTTATATTTCAAGACAAACCATTTTCCTTTGCAGCTGGCCTCTTAGAGTTGTCTTGAAGGTATCAATTCTTAAAACATTTAGTTCAAAATTCACTTAGTGCTTGTGACGATAGATTGTCAATTCTATAGACTATAAAAAAAATCACATAAAATACAGTATCATCTTCTTGCCTTTACCAAGGGTAGTGCCAGCCGTTCCACTGAATAAAGTAGGAGCTATTTTCTGTCACATTCAGTATGAGAAACCAACAGTTCTGAAGTGTTTCTGGTTCAGTGTCGAGGACTGAGACCCCAGACAATTCACCTCCTTAGTATCCTGAAAGCTGCACCTCAGACCAACCCTCCTTCTCGCTATAAGGACCAGAAATAACTCCTAGAATGCACTACCGCCATGTAAAGCCAGAGGGATCAGTTGAAAGCAGTATGAGATGCTGTTTCTCTTCAGGTACAAATATGCTGCCTTTGCAGAGCTGCCAGCTCAGGAAACAAGATTCAGGCATAAGCACCTGTATTCAGATCCCCTGCCTGGCAACACACTGTGCACTGGAAGAACTGCTGAATTACACAAAAATGATCTTTAGTCGTTACATGCGGCACCTAGATCTGATACTATATAAACTGTACATATTTTGCACAATATTCACTAAACAAGAGCAGAATCATCTCTTCCTAATGTCTCCAGGCATTTCGGTTAAAAAGAACATGTGGAAAATAATCCCAATGCAAATACTTTGATCTGAAATAATAAATGGGATCTCTGCCATAGCCTTCAAGAATTTTTCTCAAGAGTCCTTCTCCTGAGTAACCATATTAATAATATAGCAAATGCAATAAAAACATAACAACTTCTGAGTAAGACAATATATCCAGGAAACAGTGCTCAAATTAAAACAATACAATAGCTAGGATACAATCAGCACGATCCTATTTTACCGTCTCACTAAATACACAGACTCCAGCACAGCTGCAACAAATTCCTATTTTTGAAGGCAGCTAAATAAACTGCAACACGATGCTTTCTTCTCCTTTTCAGCCATACGCACATAGCCATTTCCACCTACACAGCCATCCACACACATCCCAACTCCTGCAGGTCTCCCTTGAGCATGCTCTTCCATTGCGGGCAAATGCACCTGGTGCATTCTGTCATGGATGGTCTGTAGCAAACTGCTGCTGGAAGCTGCACTGACTAGTAGCAGCAGAAGGGTTAATTAGGAAAATTAAAGTGGTCCTGCAGCAGAGCCCTCTTAGACTGTATTATTAATTACAGAGGAAAAAAGGCATGCATAATCCTGTTTTAATACTGCAGGAAACAATTAAAAATTCATTACCAGTGAACCAGTGATCTTGCACTTTTGTGGGTTTGGAATGATGGCACCAAAGAAGACTGCAGCTAAAATTCCATCATGTCTTTTCCTTTTTTTTTTTTTTTTTTTTTTTTTTTTTTTTTTGAATTCTCCTTCTGCAGACCACACCTAACTTCCTGCTGAAGGATCCTGGTTATTGAAGTCAAAACTGGCATTTCCTGTGCGAGCCTACCAAGTGCTAGAACACTTACTCCCACTAGATGGTACTGAGATACAGCCATAATTTCTTGTCAGAAATGGTAAAGAATTTTTGCATGCTCGAACACTTGCTTGAACTGAGACTCTGGGACTAAAATACACGATTTTATGTAACCAGCCAGGTCTCAGGATTCTCAAAAATTCTTTTGAATATACAGCAGCTACTGCTGATGAGACCATAGCTGTTAAAACCACGAAGGTGACACAGAAAGAAAGTAGGAGGGATAGCAAAGTAAGAGAAATCGAAAAATGGAGGTTGCACAGGCAGCATACAACCAAAGCAGTTGCTGCGACTGGATAATCAGCACTCTGGATTATTTTAAACTATAGCTTGTATTAGTTTTCTAAAATAAATTTATACAATATATTTCACATGTATTCCTTCTAAATCTGGGCAAGCCAGCAATGGGAGGGAAGGATGGCACTTTGGAGTGTTCACTGCAGTCAATTCCTGTACAGAAATCACGCCCTGTAGCAGGGAGAAGCCCAGATGGATGATCAGGAGCACTGTGTAAGCCCCTCCCATGTGGCAAATCAATACAGCATCACCTTTGGGCACCACTCCACCTAAATGCCATCCTACTTTTCACTCTCCCACTTTCTCTGTATTTTCTATGCTTATTATTTTCATACTTTTTCTCCCGTCACACTAATAAATTTTTCTTAGCCTCTTTCCCCACCATCAACCTTCTGCCCTCTTTCAAACAACACATTCCTGTATCTATAAATTCAGACCTTCAGGTAGTCATTTAGTTCTGTTCCTCTGCCATCTCCTTTCCTTCAACTGTGGACTAAAGCAGCTGTGGAAAGTAATAAAAAGCAAGGGGTCACGCTGAAGTGAGAAAGGTTGGAGAAGGGAAGACTACAGTAGCTAAAGAAAAACAATGCTGTGACTCTGAAAAAAAGGACAATGAAGAGAGGGACAAATATTGATAATTTGATTCTTTGGTAATTGTGATGAGAGAATCAACAGTTCAACTGGATCAAAATAGAGGATTTGAAATTTTCAGCAACTACAAAAAAGTGTGTTGAATGAGAAATATAATTTAAGCACATCAGAAGTACTGATTTGGTTTGAACCATTTAAACATTACACAATTATTTCAAAATAATGTTAAAAGCTTCTTTAGAAAAGTCTTTTATTTGATAGGGTTTTCTAATTTCACAAATAATTCAGTGAAATCAAGATAAATTTTGCAAACAGTTCCCCTGTAGCCCATTTTGGTCTTTGTTAAACAGCTTTGCATGAAAACTTCTGTCTGTCTCTAATTAGGACTGTGGTTTACTTGGAGCTCCTCTGCAGTCTCAAAGTAAGAGGATTATGAGACAGCACAGATCCACAGGAGTAAAGGAGCTTCTAACTACAAAAGTCTTTTGATTATTTATGTGTGTGGATATGTATGTATGTGTTTATGCAGCTGCTTATGAAAGTGACAGTAAATCAAATACCTGAAAAGCTGCGCTAATTCACACAATGTGGGAAAGAGCTTCACTCTGCTGTTAACAGCATATTAAGTTGAAATGTATGATTATTTGTTTCTGTTGTATGGGTCTGAAATTACCTGAGATCTCAATTTGATTTCCACCAGTGCTATACAATCTACATGCACAGTGTTAGGAAGCACAGTGAAAAGTAAAGACAAGCGGAAATAGCCAGTAGGACATTGTATCCCATTGCCTCAGATGCTTGGGTCTACAGGCTTACTAGGCTGTAAGGTGAAAAGGACAAGTACTTCTCAGAGATAGAACAGGCAGGAAATGCAACATGATCTTTGCAGTCTAAAAGAGTATATACTTCTAAAAGTATTCTACATATATATTTCTGATGAGGAGACTACATCTAGAGAAGCTAGTAACAATCCTTAAAATATATTAAAATAATTAGATACTACATAGCTATAGTAAATGTAATACATAAAATTAGTAGAGATCGGAAGAGAAAGTGATCAAATCAAATAGTAAATATCAATCAAAAAGCAATCCAACATAACCCTCATTTAAAAACTATTGCTCAAATATAAACATGGAATAAGAAGAGTTCTGGTAATAGGTAACTTCCAACTGTTGTGTAGCTGCCTACCTACAGCCATGGGTACATTTTATGAATAATTTTATCACCATGTATAATTTTTATCCCACTACTATAGCACATCTGAAAGCTTGAAGTGGACTTTCTCTTTCAAACATTTGGTGAAACACTCATGGCCCATATAAAGGGTTGAGTTGAAGTGTCATATACAAAGAAACTCTACATGAAGGAAAATGATTTTTGAACAGGACAGAGCTGAGAGGAACTTCTGAGTCTTTTCCTGGATGTCTGGGAGCCTTTCATCTATAGACAATCCTGATTAATAGAATCAGAAGGAAAACAGAATACCAGCTTCTCTTCAGAAATCTGTAAAAGTTAACCTTTGTTCAAGGTTAAAGAGCATTAAAATGCTCAAATGGCAACCCGCCGTCATTCTGTGGTTCTGTCATCCTTTCACTCTCCAGCTGCGTATTCCTGTACTATATTAGAATTGTCCCTAAGTGCATGCCTTCTCATTGATAGTTTTCAATTTCATCTCATTCCAGTAACACCAGTCATCAAATTCATCTAGTTCTTTCTGTATAATAGCTTGCTCATTCTTTGACAATGCCTCCCAACTTTGTGATAGGAGCAAATTACATTGGCATATTCACACTTTCTTTGCTGAAACAAGTAACTGAATTTTAAATAAAACCTATCTTAAAATTATAGTGATGATGAGGAACTTTGACCAGAGTGTAGGCTACTGTGGTATTTGCTGTAGTTTGCAAAATACGGTAAAACTACTCTAAGAACTTTAATCTTAAAAAAAAATTCTGAAGTTTACGCTCAGAAATGAAATAGTATTTTTTTGCATTTAAAGAGCCAAAGAGGATGAAGAGAGAAAAGAGCTTTTGCATTTAATTTTATAAATAGAATACATTTAATCAAACACACTGAATCTAAAGAAATTCCTGTCACCTCTTCCCACCATGCTACTTAAAACACTTCTTATACTTTTAAATTATTCATGGTGATGACTGAAAAACATGTTTTCTAGCTTTGCAGATGACATGAAACTGGAATGGCTACAGGTAAACAGAAGGACAGTATTAGAATTTACAATGTCCTGGCAAATAAAAGATCTCAAAAAATGATGCAGTTCAAAAGGTACAAGCCCTGCATTTTATATTTAGGCAATAACTGAAGAAGTACAGGATGAGGAACAAACCCCCACCAATAGCTCTGCAGGAAAAGATCTAGAGTACTAACTGCATTACAAACCAAGCATGGTGAAAACTGTCAGTCTGGGGGAAAAAAAAAAAAAAAAAAAGCAAGTACTTGGATTTAGAAACTTGTGAAATGATCTTCTGCTCTCCTAGTTAGAGCAGTATTCCCAACTTGGGTACTACATTTCAAAAAAACAGGAGTGCCCCCTGGAAAGAATTCTGACTACAGCAATAAAAACGTAACTTAGGAGAAAACATACAAGGAATCATGGAATTTATTTGAGTTCTTTCTGTCTTGTTTTTACATTCTAAAGATTGATGGAAGACGCGATGACAGTCTTTATATGTCTGGAAAGCTCCTCCACGGAAGAAGAGGAATTTGTTTTCTTTGTATCTGGCATATAGGCCGTTGTGGGGTTAATCTGTAGCAGGGGGGATTTGTTAGGAAAATGTTTTACCAGTGAAAATAGAGAATAAACAGAGTAGATGCAGCACAATCATTCAAGGGCTTTAAGAAAGGGTAGGCCTTGTAAAAAGAAAGATCAGTGCCCAGTGTGAGATTTGTAGCAAAACTGATCAGGATGAGAATCAAGAAACTTGTAACAGGCTCTTAATGTTTTAGGGTCTTAGTAAGTGTAGGTTTCTCATTGTTTTGTGCTGCTCCATCTGTTATGTTTCTCCCCAGGCCCCAAGGGAACAAGAGCTTATTGTTTATATACCAGCGAAGGAGAAAAAAAAGGGGGGGGAAGGGGGAGGGTGATTTCAGTCACTGTTGGCTGAGAAAGTTCTTGAAGAGTCAGTGGGGTGCAGGATAGAAAAAAAAAGACATCACATGCAGGAAAGTCCCAAGGACTTCTTTACCGAGAAAGAGACAAGAGTGCCTAAGGAAGCATTTATGGGGAATAGGAGAGATCCGCCCCCAGTTTCTCTTTACTCACCTCTCTCTCCTTACAGTATTTTCCTTTTCCCCTAGCCTGACAAAAAGAAAATCTATTTCATAGTCCATTCTCTTACTTGCACCTTGCACGGCTGCTATTCCTATACATGGCTAAATAAATGCTGACAAAGACCCCTGTTCTGTCTCAAAGGGCTACAGCCCCTGCACGTGTATCAGCACCCCATGGCACTGCACGAAAGACTGCATAACGTGATTGCCCTGTCTGAAGGTGGAAGGTTTACAGCTGGTGTAGTATTTCTGCTAAGATTGATGGTCTCACTACTCCTTTGAAGAAATTAGTAGACAGCAAATAAAAATCAATTTTCCTGTGCTTGAGGTTGTCTGTTTCATACTGTTGCACCGTATGTTCAATAGTCAGAGCTTTGACAGACGTCTGTTCAGACAGTATCTATGTGCTGAATTGCGAAATTTGAGCAGTAGGTGTTTCTATACCACAAATTTTTCCAAATGGCTCTTAGAAGAGCTACATAAAAATACAGCTTCCTACACATCATCCAACATTTTAAATGGATGTAAAACCACCAAGTCACCTTTGAAAATGCAGTTTCTGAAAATCTTAAGCCAATATGAGATGGTGCAGGCAGATGGGACTGCCCCATTCTCCACCCACTCTCACCCGGGTCATTTCTCACAGTGCTGGCTTGAACATTTCTGCGCCTCTGCCAATTTAGCCAGATCAGGTCACTGGTCTGGCTGAAAACTAGCAGTAAGTGGCCAGATTTCAGCCAGATCAAAGAGCTGATCCACCACACTCCAGAAAATAAGTTAAGAGGATTTGTATGTCCTCTTGCATTTAGAGTGCAAAGGACCAGCTGACTACAGTGTCTTCTACATTTTGGTGCTTCTAGCTCCGAAGTTCAATAGGGCTTAAGGCGCCAGCATATGAATAAATGGATGTTCAATGCTTGAATGCTGGAGCTGAACAGAGCTCTAACAATTGTACAATAAACAGGTACTAGCACAGAACCTGTACCTGGTGCAGAACCCAGTATCAGTTGGGATAAAAAAGCAAAAAGGTTTATTAAAATGCCCAAACACTAGCAAATCTAGGGATCAAATTGAGCTAGCATTCAGTACAGCAGCCTCAGGGCTGCTCTTCCAAGATCAGGAGGTGACCAGAATCACCTTCTGCCTTTCAACATGGACATCATGACATCAGGACAGGATTTTACGCAAAATGTGCGGCAAGGATCATCTAATGTGAGGACAGGTATACTGAGATCTCTATTGTTTGAGAGTTCCTTCAAATCAACTTTCTCACTTTCTTTAAAACTTATTTCAAGGTACTGCTCACAGGGCTATGGCAAGATGTACTCCAAGGAAGTATGAAAAACACACTCGTAAAAATCAGTTGATTTGACCTTTACTTGCTGTTGGTCAATAACTGGCAGTGACGTGCATTTACATAGTCCATTTTCCTCTGTTACCAGAAATGGTCTCTGAACCACTGCTGACTTTCAATCAAATGTCAGTGAATGAACAAAAAAAGCTATATTTGTTTTTCCAGAGAAGAGGCTCTCAAGTCCTTCTTCCTAGCATTAGACAATTCAGGTTTTTTCACTTGGTGAAAATACCATTCTTAACTTTTTTTTGGTAAATAGTGAAACTAGCTTTCTACCAGAGCTCCATGACTAAGAGAAACAAAGTGAAATTCATACCTGAGATTCAAAACAACAGTTTGGATTTCTCTTTACAAAAACAGAAAGATACCGACTGTCTCCAAAGCAAACAGCAATGTGAGAAGAGCGTTCACCAAGTCCATAATGAAGCTGGCTAAGTGATTCAGGCCTTTCAGCTATCTAGCTGAGGTGGGCTTTTCATCAAATCAATCTTTGCCCTGATATCCGCTGTGAGAAATGTATCCCCACAAGTACATTCTTGTGTAAGTGTTAGGCTAGAGATATATCCATTTTTAGTGTGTTTGTGTGGGGAGAGTGACTATACAATTCAAAGATGTAATGATTACAGAAGTGCCATATGTATGGGATGAGCTAGATATTTCCAGATGCCTGAATAGGAGAATGTGCCGACTACTTACGCTGTTAATAAAACATGCTGTGATTTCTTTCCTGACAAACCAGATCCCAGAGTTTAACATTCCCTGTATGGGCATTATGTAAAGATGTTTAGAATGAAATTTAGTCTTAACTGCACTGTGGCTACAGAAAATTAAATGGCATATAATTTATAGCCTTTTAGATAAAGACACCAGGTAGACAGAAGATTTTAATATCCTTCTAACAACTACCTAGCAGTTTTGGATGAACATACATTAGGATTCTGAACGTACTGACAAGCGATCGTGGAAAATACTGCGCATTTCCACTTTTTCAGCATCTTACCAGCTTCTATTGCAAACACAGCCTAGGAACAGAGCCGTGCTTTGTCAGCTGTCGCTTAGGTAAGCCCAGCTCGGGCTGGGACAGCAAAGCTGGGCCAGACTCCCCTGAAGTCAACGGCAAAGGGCCAGGGACCCCTTCACCCCAGCGACCCGCGGCAACCGGCTTCCACTTCAACCTGAAGCCGCTTCCCCCTGCGCCTTGCGACCTCGCCGAGCCAAGGAGCAGGGCCCGCCTGCGGCAAAGCCTGCGCGCTGGCTGCGGGGCACAGCCCTGCTGCAGAGCCCGCGCCCTGCCCCGTCCCCTTCCTCGGGGGTGTGGGGGGGTGGTGGTGTCTGCTTTTTTATCTAGGAAATGGTGACTGTAAAACCATGGAAGCGGACATCGGGAGCCGGCGCTTGGACAGCTGTGGTGTCATCTCCCGCTTCTGAAGAAGGGTGTAACAGCTTGAAGTACGGACACCAACAAAAGAATAACCCCGACCAAAGGCCACATAACCCCGAGTTTAGGGCTTTTCTGTATGAGAGAGCAGGGCTAGGGACGTATCTGATTTGTAACTCTGCAAAATAAACAATGAGAATCTGAATCTAACCGGAGTGTTCTCTACATAGGCCTGCAATGGCAAACGTGGTTTATTAGTACCAAACACAACTGCCTCTTGAGGAACTTATTTCTAAAACTAAAACACAATAGGCAGGGAAAGCGTGCGGACCATCCCGCATGGGGGAAATAAACATCTCCACGGATAACACAGCAGCATTTTCCCCTGGGAAGCGCTCCCTGCAGCTGCAGAGCACCAGCTCCCAAGGGGATCCTGCAGGAGTTAGTGCAGCTTGAAAGAAGTATTAACTCCCTGGATATGCATCAGCCTCCAAGGGCAGGATGTCACAGACTGTTTCCTCATTGGCATACCTGCACGTCCTACTATGGAGCTGCACCTGGAAATAGATCAAGGTCTCCAAAGCAGATAGAAACAGCAAAAAGCACAACTAAAAAGCAAAACTCCCTTCCCCACACATGGTCTCCACCAGAATTCCCTTTGCCACTGGAATAGAAGAGCTGGCTTTGTTTCAGGGAAGAGCCACTTCAAATAAGCCAGAAGCAAAGCGTTTTCAGTTATTTTGAAAATTAAGTCGTAGACAAGGTCCCATATTTACTTTTAAATATTCTTTTAGTGTTACAATCATTCATGGGTTAGCAGTTGTTGCTATGTCCTTAGGGATGGAGTGCAGATGGGTCCAAGCCAGCTACCAGTTACGGGTTGTCATGTCTCATGATAATTACAGATGGAGCTGGCAGTACTGTTTATTACCAAAATGTTTGACCTGTCCTGTTGGGTTTTTTTTCTTCTCTCCTTTCCCTTGCTCGATTATGCCAAACTTGAAGCACTGTGGCTAAAATTTTCCATTTTTGCCCCAGGCTGATTTTTGGAGGCAAGCTTCAATTCAAATGCTGTAACCATTTCCAAGAAAAAGCTACAGATATTTACCTTTAAAATTTTATAGCTTCCCATTTTCAAAGCATGAATATGAAATCCTGCAGAATGTTTTGCAGAAGTGCATTCTTGATTTTGGACTTCCCTGTTGGAGTGATATCTATAATACTTGCCTAGAGTTGAAAAATTAGGTTTGGAAGAATACCCCAAAGGTTTAAAGGTGTGAATTCCAGAGCTAATGCCTTTTACCTTAATGTTTCTGTGTCCACCTGAGGGGGTTTTCCCACAGCTGAGGTCTATGTCTTTGTGGATTGTGCTGACTAAGAGTGGGAATACTTCCGCCTTTGTGTTCTTAATGATCCTATAAAATACGGAAGGAAAAGGGGGAAGGTAGGAAGGAAGGGAGACATATCTGGGATTGAAGAGTGGCAGCAGAAAAAACCTTCAGGGAAAGGATATATGGAAGAACTGTCTGCCTGGATAAAGTGACTGTCTCAAAATTAGCTGTAGTCCTGGAGGCTGGTTGGAGAGACCTGAAAAGCTGAAAGACTTGTAGATTATTATGGCCAAGAAGATCGTCTAGATTGTTCCGTTTGACCTCACAGGAGACCAGGCTGGGAAAAAGTGAAGGAAAAGGGAAGGGCGATAGAGGGGAACCAGTACAATAGGGCAAAGCTGAGATAGGACAAAACAAAAAAGCTTGGACTGAGTGGGCAAGAGAGAGAATAAAAAGCTGAAATAATTGGACTGGAATTAATTGCAAGGATGACCAATAAAATCATAAAATCAGAAAATGCATTTGTAAAGAACTATAAAGATGGCAGGTTCAGAGGTCTGTGAAGCGTGTGTGAACATACATTCAATAACTCCTGATCATTCATAACGGTATCAATATGCTATCCCTAAAATTGTGTACAACACTCCAATAAGAAACATCTATTCCTGCAGGAAGGAGGACTCAAATGACAGCACATACTAGAATTGAGATCTGCCTTACTTTTGGTCCATTTCTCAGTAGATACTATAATGCAGTGTTCACTATCTTCTGTAGTACACCGTATGGATGAGCTCTTAAAAGCAGGGAGATTTCTTTTAGAGCCAAGAGACTTGATTCATTGGCGCTGCACATGGATTGGGAGAAGTGACTAGCAGGAGAGGGGAAAAAAGGATGGTAACTATATGAACAAAAAGTACTGTCCTTTGTGTAAGGTCTGTGTACCGTCTTGGAGAACTGGAAGTCACCTCTGACTGTGTCACGAGTAGGATTTGCCTTCCCTGGCCTCAGATGTCTGTATCTGTAGGCATCCGCATCTAAGCCAGCCTGAATGCCTTTCACATTCACTGGAGAAAAATGGGTCCTTTAAAAGGCAATTTTTCTGACCTATTTTAGATATCTACCTTAGGAGGAGGCAAGTTGTGCCCTAGAAGTGCCTGTTTCTCTCCACTGACTACAAAGGAACAGAGATGAGATGAACCCTACTCAGCACTCCAGTGATGGCAGGCGATTCACTCAAATCGCCCTTTTCACAGGTGGCTGCAAATCACACGTCTGATTTCCAGAGTGTAAAGACAGCCTTAATTCAGTGAATTAAGTCCCATAACTGGCTGCTCAACTCTGCCACTTACTAACATATTTCTAATGCAGTTTTTTAAAAATGTGAAATATTTAGTGGAACCTTGTATTTCCATACCTCTTTCTTAAATATCAGCCAATAATTTTGCACCTATTAACATTATTCCCACTTTACATTTTGAGAAATAGAACCACATGTGGTTTTTTGAAAGAAAATATGAATATATATGAAAATACATATAGTTTGCATCCTGATACACATTAACAGAGGCAAGGTGAGAACTGAATATTCCTGTTGCAGTACTTAGCATATATATTATCATAATTTTTATAGTTATGATTTATTACAGTCCTGCCAGCTGTCCAGAACTTCACACTCTAGGCATGTCTACAGTCATTTAAGTATGTCTTTTAAATAAAGATGTCACCAGTGTGAGGCACGTAAAGCTGGATGTATATTCAAAATTTGGCAACCAAAAAGGAAAAACTAAACCAAACAGCATGAAATTAGATCCCATGATGAATAATATGGTTGGTGACTTGTGCAGAACACAGCAGAGTGGTTATATAGCATTTCCCAGACCATCATACAGGAACCGTTAGAAAAATTAAAAGCTACAGCTTCAGCCCTCCATACACCTCCCATGCAAAGAAAGAGAGCAAACATCACCACTACTCCCTGGTGACCTGACCAGTACGTTTGTTTCTCTGGGTAATGAAAAGCTCAGTCAAATATACAACATTAGGAAGCATTAAACAACTCTCTATTAAATTTAGAAGATTTTTTTTATCTGAAAGGAAACCGAGTAGTTAATTGGCCCACAATTAAATAGAAATGCCATTAAAAAAACCCTGAAACAGCTTGCCAGGCCCAGTTTCTGCTCTGCCTTTTACAGTGTCCTGATAACCTAACTGTCATATCTAGACATTAATTGAGAATATTCTGAACACTATAAAAACATCTTTATGGATCAAGTTATCCTGAGGGACAAAGTGCATATGGCAGACATATGCAGTTAAGTAAGAGCAGAAAGGTAATATCACTATTCCATCAAGAAACTTGAAAGGCCTGAGGGAGCAACACAGATTCATAAACGCAGGATCAGAGGAGATCATTAGGAGTGTTTATTCTGACATTCGGCACAGTATGGCTTATAACAGTCCCATGATTTACCATGAGCCTTGGCTGGAACACACCGGATTCATGAGAATCCTTCAGTAAGCTACCTGATGGCAAAGTGTTATTGCAATAAAAGGGTGCCTTGTTTTATACCTACACATGGGTAGCGAAGTCAAAACTTTTGTGCCGCTTCTCCTTTTGAGTGCCAGAAATTGAAAGATGAACAGTTACACCATATATCTGCCCAAAACAAATCTATTTTAGCTCCTGAATTTTTTCATAAGAGAGGGAAAAAACTCATTAAACAAACCGCAGAGAACCAACAGCTGTAAAGTTCAGTCACTGTCTTTAAAACAGCAGATCCAATTTCAAGGTAACTTTAAAAAATATTAAAAAAAAAGAGGAGGGGAGGCTTGTTCATTATAGTATTATTTTATATCTATGGGGAAAATAAGGATTGCTTAGGATAATCTACAAAAGTCTAGGCTAAAATAAAACTGCAGCCCATTATAGCTGGGTGATTTGGAATCATTTCCTAACTAAATTTTTTTGGAGTACATTCTATTTGCATTTGTTGGTACATGTGAATAAAACAAGGGAGCAGATGTTAAAACCTCCTCAGGAGAGTTTTTCCTTTCCCACTATGCTTGAGCCAGCAAAACAGGTTCCGATTAGACGGAATACAAGAACTCCCCAAAGAGTTCTCACAAGCATTCCCTGCTCACAGTATCACCTGCGACCTGGAGCTCTACCACTGCAAGATCTTCCCACTGGAGCCACACATGCTACACTGCTCACCTGTGTACAGGAACGTGGATACACATTTCAATATTTGCTTTACAATGGATTCTACTTTTTTCTCGTACGGGCTGAGTTTGTGTACCCTCCTAAAATTCCCCCCCCACACCCCCTTGATATTCGATTACTTTCCCCCATCAATCACTCTTTTCTAGATTCCCAGGGGATATTTCCTTTCCTTATCGCATCTTCAGAGCTGTTCGCTCATCTTCACAATATTTATATCAGCTGATATTTTTGCATCATATTCATCATCTTTCTCACTAAGGACAGATTATTTTGAGAATGTGTGAAACCTTAAACTAATTGGGAAGTGAGGTCAATACTGAGAAAAACTTTATAATCCCTTTCCCAGCAATGGAGAATGCTTCTGGGTTCCTAGCATCTGCCACTCCACAGAGCAAGATATCAGCATGAGTAATAGCACCCAAGTGTTCTATATAATATTAAAGGTCATCATCTTCATACCCCGAGGCTTACAAATTTTTTTCTTTTCCCTGAAGGATACTGGTGGAGTAGAGTAACAGATTTCTCTCTGTGCAAAGACTATCCTGCCTTCAGCTTGGCTTAGAGGGCCAAAGCCTTGCTTCAGATCAAAGATCACGTAATTCATAAAACCTACATCTGGTGAAAGCACAAATATCTTTTTACAGTCACAAATGTCGTAAAGGCTGTGGAGCGCTTTAAATGTCAACTCTAACTGAACATACTGTAAAAAAATAATCATTTGAGACAATAACTCTTGAAAACGTTCTTTTGCATGTTTAGCCAACAAAAATACAAAAGCAAATTGTTTGCAAGATATAAAATATTATTCTATTGAAAAGTGACTCTCATAAATGTAGCCTAGTAATGCTTACAGTCTATTGCTTCCTAATCAAATTTGTTTCCTTAAAAACTTTAAAGATTTGCATCTTACCATTGCTACTGACAGTAAAACTGGGTGCTTCCAATTTTGCCTATTAGTATTTTCCCGACGCCAAATTAAAATAAAATGTTAGCTCATCCTGCACCACAGTATTTTCAAAGCATATTCTCACTGCTGTACTAGGAGAATTTTTCAGTAGTATTATTGTGGAACCTAGAAGGCTGTCTACCATCAGCACTTTTATGATACTTCCATTCTACAAAATGGAAACTTGCTCCTGTGCTGCAAAATCAAACTTGTGCAAATGCATTTGCCATCAGGATGCTTGCATAGCCATCACTGAAGTCTCGATCTGGAAACATTGTGCTGTGTTTGCCCCATGTCTGCTTTCAGGTTAACACAACTACAGATGGAAGATTTCTTCCTTCTGCCTAGTATCAGTAGTTTTAGTTTCCATGGTTTCATTATTGACTCTCAGTAAAGAGAAAACATATGGAGCTCTCACACTCTATGAATACACCTATTATCCTATACACCTTGTGTGCCACAGTCCCAGTGAGAACAACCTCACCAGAGACTTCCAGTGGGGAAGACTCATCTAACACAGCTTGCCTCGTGGTCCAAGAGGTAGGATTTTCAACTGTCTTGCATTTGGTACAAATATTTACTAATAAACAAAATACAGTAAGTTTACTGTCAAATTCAAAATATCTTGTGCAGGGGTCTTGCTTCATAATAGTTGTGGTTGTGTAGAAATTGGCCACACACTTCCCAATAAGCACATGGTCTGTTTAGATTCTCAGGTGCTACTTCAACCTTCTTTTTGTCAGCACCTGTTTACTGAACTCTGTTTTAAGCAGCAAATTCAGATCACAGTGTCCAGGGAAAGGACACTTCTTTCAGACCTTGCTCTGTCCATATGCAGTTTATGATACATTGAATTCTGGCCACTATTATTCTTGAGATCACAGACTGTCAAATTTTTCTGCATGCATCTGACTCCATTTTGTATACATATGTGAAATATGGCTCCTAATATATCTGTGATCCTACTGAGACAAATGGGTGAGTCTAGAACATGGTGTATCACTTTAGATAACTTGAGTCAGACTCCTAACTTCAGAGTGAGTCATTTACATTTATCATCAGACAAAACTACATTGGGGTCGAAGTCTGCTGAGAATTTTGCAGTTACACTGAGTAGGGTGAGACAAGGTAAGGGTGGTGTAGGAAAGAAAGTAATGTATAAATAACACCCATTCAAACAGGAAGACACTTTCTGCCCCGCTTTGAAGACCTGCTGGTAATAACATAACTAAAGCGAAATTCACACTGCTGTCAGAGGAACAACAGCAAGAGATGTGGAAATACGGTCTTAATTTAGTTAGCTCAGTACCAGTGACTGGAAGGTATGGAGTGGTAGCCTAGCAGGCCAAATGAGTAGCCAAAATCATCGGGTGGGTTTGTACAGTTCCATAAAATACACCCACTGCCTTTGAAACCAAGTACTACGCAGACAGCTGGCTAAACCTACTGCAGTCGTGCTTTTTACTGCAGGGTTGAATGGTACCCAGGTTTTTTTTGGCCAGGATGGGTCATTTGACATCTAAATGTACTCAAAAGCTGTATGTTACAACTCCATTTAAGACCAGACAAGCAGCACCATATGGCACAAAAATCAGGCATCTCCTGTCACGTGACAGGTCTGTGTTAGACAATGAGAAGGGCACTTGCTGCATGTTCAAAACCTGGACATCCATCACCTTGAAATGTATGTCTGCTAATGTCATATGTTATCAGTTTCTCCAAGTAAGGTAACTATATCCTGCACAGAGCAATCATTATGTTATTGAACACGAACCTCTTTCTCGATGGGGGAAGTCTGAATTTTTACCGCGTAATGGAAAGTGCCTATAAGGATCTCCAGAAAGATGAGTGAGAACTGGCATTAGCAGTTCAAGAACAATTCACTTGGCCAAAATCAGGTTCTGCCAACATTTAAGGGAAGCTGAGCTAAGAATTAAGAAGAAACTGTGATCACAATTACAGAAAACCTAATAAAACTTCATATAGAAGCAATCACTGAACTTTAGTTAAGAGACCTAAAAAATAAGTTATTGCTGATTTTTAATTTTTTTTAACCTTTTTTTTTTTTTAACATAGTATGCACAGAGCTTGCAGAGTTCTGTTTGCTTGGTAGTTTCCATAACGAGAACCAGTTTTTAATGCCTTCAGCTTTGCCAGATGTTAGTTGTTGAGACTGAATTTGTGTACGCTTTTGGCCTCATCCTGATTTCTTTCTTTAAGGACACTATAAATGGAGAGAGACTTCTTCCAATGAAGTTAGAAAGAAAAGCTTAACTTTTTTAACATGCGGATCCATGTGTCCTCATGATTCTTCTTATTTTTTTCAGCTTTAATGCTTATAACAAGAGCTTCACCATTTAACAGAAAAAGAGGTACATTTGTAGTCTGCTTATTGGGAAAAGTTTCAAAATATTATTTCACTAATCTACAACTTAAAAAACCAGAAGGCAAGAACAATGCATCCATGTTGTTGGGTTTTTTAATAAGAAGATGAAAAACTATTTTGGGGATTATTTCATGAGGTAATACTGCAGCATTTAAATACAGAGGTAGCTGCTGCAGGTAATACTGCAGCATTAAAAGATATTTCCAGTCTTTTTTTTTTTTTTTGAGAACTTCTGCTACAATCTCTTTAGTCGGAATTTTGTCAAGTAGGCTGCTCAGGCAATATAAGAGTTTGCATTTTGTTGCTCCTGCCTAAATTTATTGAAATCTGGCCATTCAGTACTTCTCTAAAATAATTTCTAAATATGCTCAGAAAAAGCTTCTTAGCGGCTTGCCATAAATACTTACAGAACTGCCATGTGTTGACTGTGTTTCTGCCTAGCACTAGCAGCCCCTTCAGTGCAACTGATAGTGATACCTGCTGAGGCATCAAATACTGAAACCAAGAGCAGAAGCAAAGCCTTTCTGCTGGTCCCAAACCAGTTAGAGGCAGAAAGAGGAAGCAGCCTAACTTATATTAGAGGTAAGGGTAGAAAAAGGAACAATAGTAGGTTCAGGAGCTGAAATACGAGAGATAAAGTTGCAAGCTTAGAAACAATAGGAATTTGAACTAACATGAATATAGTTATTCAATGTTTCTTTAAATTGTCCTCTTTCAGTATCTTGGTCCCAAACCTTCTTTACTGCATATCTTTCTCAAACATGCAGTGGTTACCGAATTATTAATTTCTTCCTTAGCTTTTAAAATGATTCTTAGCATTACGGTATTTGCCTCCCCTCATTAACACCTCTTTGAAATCAGGTACATAGACCTTTCAAAGACCATAATGGAAGAACAGGAGATTCAAGCCACCATTGGCAGAAGTGTCTTTCATCCCAGCATTTGTGAGACTAGTAGGTGTCAGTGAGAGGAGGCACAAGAATTGCATTCTTTCGAGTAGCATCAAGAAGTCTCCAGAAAGGAGGCCTCCAGGATCCCCCATGCCTGCTCAGCAAGCCGAGCCTGAGGGCAAAGAGAAGAACAGGAGGGCTCTGATGGATGAAAGGCTGTCCTCGCTCTGGGGGTGTAGAGGACCAGGGTCTGCTGCTGCAAAGGATCTACACTGTCCTCTGGAGTAGTGGTGTGAGTGTGTGCATGGCCTGAAAACAATGTAAGCAATACAGTAAAAAGCTTGTTTGTGATTTTCGCGCTCCAGCCGAGAGCTGCATGAGGAAGGGATTATGGTTGCATTTCTAGGTTGGTGCCTAGTACAATTCAAGCAGATAGGCTATATTTGACTCCAGTGTCCTCTTGGTTCCCTTGGTGGGAGAGTTTGGGGGCTACTCAGAGGTAGAGCAGGGCTGCAGGTAGCGACCCAGCAAATCCATTCATCAAGGTCTGTGATGAAGAAATTGAGCAAGCTGTGCTTGCAGCGTAACTGCTGCTGGGCTCTTGCTCTGGCTGCTGAGTGGGTCTGCTGGTCTCCGCTGCAGAGATCTAATGCTTATGTGTATAGGGAGTACACTTCAGTTAGAGTAATTCAGATGAACAAAAATAACAAGAAGGTTTAAATATCCCCCAAAATTAAGTTTCACAAAATGTAGGCAGGGTCAGCTTTCTCGTAGGGTCAACTTTCGCTTGACATCATCCAGAAGCATCTGACTTCATTACTACTGGATCATGCTTTGATATGCTATGGCCATTTATGTGTCTGTATTTCCCAAAGACTAATGTTCATAATTAACATACTCAAAATCGATAAGAATTCAGCTTCAATATTTTCCTTTAAGGCTTGTAACAACTCAGTGGATTTTCTTTTTGTTTTTTAAATGTAAAAGTAAATCTGTAGCATTTCTTTGAAGCTATATGCTCCTTTGGCCTACTAACTGCATTTTATGAACACTGCAATATTTCTGTGATTAAAAGAAGTTATTATCTCCCTGAACACTGGTGCAGTCTGAAACTCAAGAGAACAGAGGCAGGTACTTATCCACTTGCCTAGCATTAAGAATGTGTGTCATCCCATTGACACACCTGTTTGTTACCGAGTTTGGGCCTATAGACACAAGAGCATCATTTATTTAATGCATTTATCGCTAGAGGAAACTGCAGATTATTTGGATGCAATCATTCATCTGTCTCCAGATCTCTACAAGAACGGATAAACCTTTACCCGTCTAGTGAAGCTATCTTCAGACACTACAGTGGCTGAACCATACCCATATATACATGTTGTAAACACTGATCAGAAAAATACAACTAAGAATGCAACATGCAGAGATGGCGAGAATGCATGTGAACCTTCTTAACGTTTCACATGTACCTAAGGAATCATCTAAAGCCAAGGCAGCATCTAGCATTCAAATCCCAACAGGCAATCTTCTGTTGCTTCACTCATCACCACTAAAAAAAAAAGTTTACCTTTACAAAGATGTGTGAAAATTTTGATTAAGTGCTTTCCTACTTACCACCTTATAATAGAAAGCAAAATGCATTTAAACTAATCACACTCTTTTTTCCTTACATACATACTGGCTACTGAACCTTTTCTCTGACCTGTTACTGTGAAAGTCAATGCATTTCTATGTTGGTTTTTTTCTGTCTAAATAAATTATTGCTGTAATTAAGAGAAGGTAAGAACCAGAAGGTTGGAAAGAAGAGTCAGGGGGTGCTGCATGAGCTTCCCACCTCCTGAGTCATTCTGCTGTCTCTCCCAGGGTGTTTCATGCATTTAAAAAAATAATGAAAGGACTATTTTTTCTTTCTCATGCAATATGGAATGATGTTTTTACAATAAAAATTCATTCTTATAGATATAAAATGACTCACAAAAGACATGTGTTGCATATGATATTTGCTGCAGTGCAAAACCATGTTTAGTCACAGACAAGTCCTCCATTCTGTCTTCCATTAGGGAGAGGCTGTTTTGGGAGATGAGGAAGGGGAGAATCCTGCAAATCTCCTATACCTCACAGAAACAAAATGATGAATTTAGGAAGTAAAGAAAGCTTCTGATTGAAGATGGTATAAAGAAGCAACAGCACATTTCTGCATTAAACCTGGGCAATCCCAGGAATATATTTGTATGCTTTAAAATACACTCTAATTTGTATTCTGGATACAGCACCAATATAACCTCCAGCCAAAAAAAGAAAACACTTGTGGATGACCATCTTAAAACAACAGCAACAAATTACCACAATTAGGATGAAAAATACAAACTCAACAGTAGTTTTCATTATAAAAATACAATCTTAAAAAAACATAGGACTAGAAAACTTCAAAGAACAACAACATCCTTTATTATTGTGCTAAGACCTAATTAAATACTATGAAAAATCCATGCAGTGGCAAAGATGGCTATTATTTCCTCTCCTTTTGCTCTATTAATATTAATTGAAAACTAGGTGTGGCACCAAAAGAGGAGAATCTTGTACAAAACAACTGGAATTTCTTGCCTAAGTATTTTAATTAAATATTATGTTGTCTTACCTGATTAAAGGAGAATTACAAATCATGGCATAAGACATATCCATACACTTGTAGATGATGAGGCTCTGTCTACCGCAGGTTCAGGTGCCTGGGCAAAGAAGCTTGTAAACTCTTAATTTCACTGAAATGAAAAAGGAAGGAAAGAAAGAACCTCCCCATCAAAGCAACAAAGAAACCTCTGCAGTATTCTGTAGTCTCTTCGCCTGCTTCATGTTCTGAGATTCATTCTTTGAATCCCAGCATCGATCAGAAAATTGGTTGTGAGGGAAAAAAGCGGGGGGAGGGGTGGGGAAGAGATGAGAGGGAGGAAACAAGGAGGCAGCACATTACGTGCTTGCTCCACCTACTGGCAAGGAACCGAGCTCAGCTGGGTTAACACCCTATCAAAACAACTGCATTTTAGTTTTAAATCGCATATTAGTCCTTGATTATACAGTTTTAAAATAAAGTAAGTGGGTTAGGACTAATGTATGCTTACATATTTTTAAAAATTGGTTTGAGATTTAAGCCACACAACTTTTCTGCCAGATATCTTTATTTTACTATGTACTAAAGTATGTTATGTTTAAAAATAAAGTTATTTTTTATTCAGGACCCACCACTACAAAATAGTAGAAGAGTGCCTGCTTTTTTCCCCTTTAATTATTGATTCTGCAAAAGATAAATTACATTTATACCTTTATTGAAAGCCACATTAAGAAATAAAGTTATGTAAGATAAAGGGAATGGATGCTTGGATTTAGCCAGAACTATTACATTATTCCTCAATAGACAGTTTTTATGGTGATTTTGTTTTAGTAATTTCCATCCAAGGCTCTCTTCTGTATTTCATAGCACCTTGAAGCTGCTTTTTGGTACTCTGGATACTATTAGTTATGAAAGACTAACATGCAAGTTGTCTGCCTCACCCGTTGTCTCTAGCCACTATGCCCATGATAGCAACGTTGGATTTACTGTCACTAAAGGATGCCTTTTACTGGAATGCTGTATAGCTGAGTGTGTCTACTTTTGTCTAGTTCCGTAGAAGTTTTCTATCACTTACACCTGCTCTGTCACATGGAACACCTAGCAGCCACCTGCATGGAGGGCTGGCCCAACAATTCTCAGCTGTGGAGGAAAATTTCATTGCACCAAAACATGCAGATTGGGGGAGGAAAAAAGTAAGAGTTAGGAATGGATCTAAATGAAATCCATGGAATTTTTAATTCAGATACATGAACTAACTCATCACAAACACCATTAATGTCAACACAGGGAATCTGCCAGAGAGACTGTCCCTTTCAGTAGCAACTCATATTTGTATCATACTAAACCATTCATCACGGTTATTACAAACCCTTGGAGGGTCAGTTATTCAGGGAAAAGATCAATTTCTGTGCTTGTTAAATCCCTACCGTGGGATCCTGGCCATGACAATACTGAAGTACTAAAATAGTTCAAGTAATGATGATAATAGATCAGAATACTTATCGTATGAGCATCGACTTGAGAGTTTTAGAAATCAAAAAAATACACTCTTATTTGACCTTGTTTTAAGAAAATTTCCCCTAGAGCACTATTTTATATAAAAATAACATTTATAGCTTGAAAAAGGATTTCACTGAAAAGGAGGGACACTTGTTACTAACTTTGATAGCGGCACTTAAACGGCGGAGGGGGGGGGGTGGCGCTGTCCGTGGTGCTGAAGCTCAGCGTGGCCTTCAATCAAGACCATGCTCTTCAGCGTGCCCGGAGTCCCAAGTGCAGGTAACGTTACATACTTTTGAATATACTTTGACAACTTTGTATAAATATCCATCGTGGTTTAACCCTAGTCAGCAACTAAGCACCA